>JAQIWZ010001464.1:0-11833 GCA_034697245.1 Malaconothrus monodactylus
AGAGAGAAACCCTATTCTGGGCTTCAGAATATTTATCGTTCGGAATATTTTTTAAACTGAAAATTTTACTCAAAATTATTTTTAAAAAGAGACAAAACTCGAAAATATTTTAAGTTTAAGGAAAAAATCCTTGAATTTGCGGACATCTCTTTCGTTAAAAACCCATTAGTTTTAAGAATAAGATTCATTGACTACACCACCGAATCGCTCGATTCATCTCTATTTACAAAAACATGTGCTCATCCTTTCATTTTTTCTTCTTCTCTTCCCTAATACTCTATTTCTTTGAAACTTATACTGAAGTTTCCCTTTATCTCCTTTTTCTTCTCCAACACGTATGCGAGAAGTGATTTAAGGAGTTGTAATAATCTCTTAGGGTCTAATTCTATAACAGGAGTACTCTATGTGTCCAATAGTTATCTCATGTGTTAACTCAATATATAATTTGTAAAAATATTATTTTATTTTATTTTTCTTCTAAACTTTTTCTCTACACTCAATCTTTGTATTTATTTAAGTGGAGAATATTTTTTTGCCAAAATTTTTTTTTCTTTAGTTTTCAATTCTTGTGCTCAACCTTTCAGGAAATCTTATTAATGGAATATTTGTCGGTAAAAAATTCTATCAGTTTCCGATATTTCAGGTTTTGGTAAAGAATTTTTTTGGATCTCAAGAATTATTCATAAGGAGAAAGTTATTTTTCTTCTGATTATTCAAATTTGATTTCATAAGTTAGAAAAATAAAATAAAAAATTCAAACATCAAAAGAGCCCAAAATTTCATCAGAGAAGATTTCGTAATGAGAAAAAAAATTTTTTTCCATCAAAATATCATTAGAAATAATAAGAAATCTTTTTATTTATTCTGCTCTTTGATATCAAATTTCTTCATTTCATTAAAAGAAACGACTTTTTCTTATTCTGAACTTTTATTTCTTTTATATAACTTCTAATAAATGTCAATAAACTTTTCTTTTCCATAAGAATTTTGTCAATAGTTTAGAAATGATATAAATGTTTAATTTTTAATTTATTTTCTTTGACAAAAAATAAATAACAAAAACTTTTGTCAAAATTAAAAATAAGAAAAAATTTTTCACAAAACGAAAGATATTTTGGTTTAAAAATAAATCTTAATTAAAACAATATTTTCTCTGAGCAAAGAATTTGATCAGTATTCCAGATAATAATCATTACAGAAACAAAACTTAATATTGAAATCAAAGTCAAAGTAAAGGAGAAGAAGAAAAAAAATATTCTAATAATATATCAGAAATAAAATAACATATCATTGAATATGATATGAGAGAAGAAGAAAAAATCTTATATTCGCTGAATAGACATATCATTCATAAGAAATACATAACAAACATATTATAAACGAAATTTTTTACATAAATACTTATATATGACTAATATTTCCCTTAACTTATTGGACATATTTGTCATACGCTATACTTTTTTCTTCCTCTTCTTTTCATTTCTCTTATATTTCGTAAGTCTTTCTTCAGGAAAGACTCACTTTTCTGTCACTCTTTTCTCGCTATATATCTCCTCAAAAGACAAGCAAAATATGTTTTCCATATATTCGTGTATCGAATTTCGAGTCATTATTTAATTATTTGGTTTGAGAATAATTTCCTCTCATTTTTTAGTTCAATAACTTTTGGTTATATTTTTGTAATATTTAATAAATTATGTTTTCATTAATTTGAACGTAAATACTATTAAATCTTTAAAAACTTTTAATATTTAGGCCGAAAAAATTTTCTTTTCAAAGAATTTATTCTTTAGTTGAGATAAAAATTTTCGTTCAAAAAATATTTCACTATAAAAACTTTTTCTCAAAAAATTTAATTAAAAATTTTTATTCAAAAACGCAAAAACAAAAAACGTGAAAAACATTTTAATTAAGGAATTAATTGTATTCAAATTTCAAAGGGATGTGTAATCAAAGCCTAATTAGAATAAATTTTTAATCGTGTAATTAATATTCTTCCAGTCAGTTGTCATACAGTTTTCCCTTAAATTAGTGTTTTATTTTTTATTATTATAATGAAAACTAATTACTCAAAGAATATAAGCTTTTAGTTCACCAAATCTCTGAGAATTGAGGAAAAGACAAACTCGACATTAATTTCTGGAATTAAGAACATTAGAGAAAAATACAATTTTTAATCCCTGTTAAAAATGACAAGGCTTCAAAATTTTCCTTCAAATTGACGAAACACTTGAAATTTTTGAAAAATTTTTTGGTTTTCATTCTCTTTATGAATAGTGTGCTTACGCAAAATCGTAACTAAACTTTTTAATTATGTTATAAATCATTTTTAAGATTTTATGCAAATGACTGTTTCCTACGAATTATGAATTGTTTAGAAGAAGAATGAAAAAATATCATTTTCTAGACATGAAATTCAAGTCTTTCCTTAATAATAAAGACTGAAATCTAATAAGAATTTTGTGTAATTTTAAACTTTGAACTGCTATTAATTTTTTTTTCTTCTTTTACTTTTATTCATGTAATCACTATTTGGTTATGAAATTCAAAACTCAAAGTAAAGGAATTTACATTTTATTATTCAGTGTTTAAAACGCAAGAAAGAGTGAAATATTTTGAGTCTAGACTTCAGTCAAAAAAGTTTTTTTTCTTCACAAATAACTTATGCAAAAAAAAGTTATCTCAAAACGTGGAGTAACTCTAAAATATATTTAGATTTCGGAAAATCTATTTTATTTTTTTTGGGCTATTATTCAAATAGATTTCTGATTAGACAAAAATAACTCATTTAAAGACTTAATAACAAAATAAGAGAAAAAAAGTTCTCAACAAAAAATCTCATTTAAGTAATAAAAAGGTTATAAAACAAGTGATATTTTCAGTGGAAAGAATTTTTTACTACTTCTCAATTACGAGAGTCTCACACATTCGCTACACAAGAATATTCTAAAGAATTGGATATTCAGTTAACGTATTCTCGGACTCAAGACGTGATTATTTCTCTAACACTCGACTGAAAAGAAAGAGTATTTCGATCTCAATATAAGTCAAGAAATTTTTTTTCTCTCTCGCTCTCTCTTTTCAGGCTATCATTCAGTTTTGGCCATTCCTTTGGCCAACACTTTTGATTATAAAGTCTTTCTCACTCTTTATATCTCTTACTCTTTCTTTTTTCATCTCTTTTTTGTGTGTCTTTCTATCCGTGAAAATCAAGAAATATATCAAAAGTCTAAATAAGTGGCCGAAGAATAAGAAGAAGACAAAAATTCCTTAAGATATCAATAAATTTTTTATTTTCTTTACCTCAAAAAAAATTTCCGACTTTTTAGTCAGTAATCAAATATTGATTGAAATAAAACAAGAAAAATAAAAATTTTTTGATAAGAAAAAAAAAATTAGTCATAAATTTGTTCTTTTTCGGTTAAAAACTGATTAAAACAAAATTTTAAGATTTAATACTTTTTTTATGATTTTTATTTCTCTCTTTCAATATTCTAGTCTTCAAAAATGGTTAGCGCTTCAGGTTATATATTAAACTTGTAAACCTCTTCCTGAGAGCCTCAGTCTTCCCTTTGGGTACTTATCATCTAATTTAATGCTAATCATAAACAAAATGTGTTATTTTCGTTGAGAGAGAAGAGAGCCGTTTGAGACGAACAGTAGAGCGAAAGACTTGTTTGACTCAATACTTGAAAAGCCTGTATTAGCCATCAGCCAAAACCTTTAAACTCTTCATTCACGTCAGGTGTGGTACAAGTTTTTTATTATTCAAACTCAATCTCTTGTATACTTCGATTATTACAACTCATTCTTAAAAATTTTTTCTCTCTCTCATAACCTTTTATTCTTATTCTTTGAAATGATGTACAACAATATGAGGGGTAGAAAAAAATTTTTAATACATTATTATTATAATAACGGTTTGAATGAATAAGTTTTGGGAATAATGTCATATTTATAAAAGTCTTGATTTAAGTCAATATTTTTTGCAAATTCAAATAAAAACTTTAAGTATTTTAACCTTTTTCTCATGCATTTTTTGAATCATAGACAACAATAGATTTTCTAAATTTCTGACAGAATATTCTCTCTATTAGTTTGAAATTAAAGTTATTTTTATTCAAAAAATTAGTCAACTTTTTGTGTATTCAAAATAGTTTTCATAAGGATTTTAACCTTTTTTCCCATAAACCATTTTTCTCATAAGTTAATGATATATTTTTTTTAAACACAGAATATTCTCTCGCTCTATATATAAACATATTTTTCTAGTGGTCTTTTAGATGCCTTTTAAGGTTTTGTCGGTTATATTGATTTTATATGAGATACAAAGTTTCGGTTTTGTCGAGGAGTTAACGGCTGTATAAGAAGTAGTGAAGAGAAAAAAATTTCTTATGAAGTGTTTGAACCTTTCGATACTGAATAAATTTTTCTTCACTGCACTAAAGCTCTAAATATACATATTTTTCTCTTTTTTTTGAGCACAACGTTTTTGAAGTCAAAATATATTAACTTCAAAAATAAATCTAATTTTTCACTTAAACCAAAATAAAGAAAAAAACTTCTAATTCTTATGCATTTTTGTCGATTAAATCGATTTTTTCTCTCGTTCCTCGCTTTAAAGCTGTTATTTCGGTATTACTTTTGTCTTTAATTAAGAATAAGAGAAAATCGATATATTTCAAAAAAATTTTTTATCTGAAGTACTTTTGAACAGACATTAAGTCATAAAATAATAGTTGTAAAATAAGAGGCTTTTAAGATTTGAGGTTTTCTTTAAATTAAGAGTCTATGAAATGATGAGAAAATCGCTAATTAGACACTCGTGAGACACAAAATGAGATAATGGTTTAAAATCATTAGTTGAGCAAAAAATTTATCAAAAAAAACTTTTTAATATGCAATTAAGTACTTGTTATCAAAAGACCTCAAAATATACTCTCGTGTTAAATATTAGCTAAACATTTAACGCCAGCGATTTTTTTTCGTTCAGAGGAAATTCTTTTTTAAAAGAGATGCAAATTTCCTATCAATTAATTAAATAATTTTTTGGTTGTCATAACTTTTTTTCCCAACCGTAAGAAATTTTTTTTCAAGAGAAAAAAAAGTTTAATTTATTTAATAAAATAATTCAGTTCACGAAATACTCAAGAGATCTATTCTTTAGTCTTATGTAAATATTTGAATATAAGAAACAAAGTCTAAAGAATTTTAGAGCAAATTTTTCAAGTCTATAGTCTTTTTTTAATCATGTCTCAAACTTTAGACTAAAAATTAATTAGATTTTGACTATTATTTTGTGGAAAATTTTTTCTTTTGAAAAAAAATTAAACTTTTTCTTACGGTCAAAACAGATTGAACGAGAGCTTGTCTGCTATGGTTCTGAATATTGTATTACTTACCGAAATGAGGCGCTGTTAAGAATAGTATCACACTTGAAATGATGAGATATGACGAGAAAGCCATCGGTTTTGATGAATTTGATGATAAAATTGGACGACAATTATTAATGAATTGGTTTTTGTCAATTTTAAAACACTTCCGATTAGTTGAGGACATGTCTAAGTTTGTGGTCGTTTGATGTTTATCATGGATTAAAATCCATTGGGAAAGAGTTTGCCGAAGGCTTTTCATAACTATATTTTTTAAAGCAAAAACTTTTTTTGCTATAGTTTGAGAGAAAAAAAATCTTAACTAAAAAGACTCTTTTAAAAGATTTTTCAAAATTAATGACAAAAAATTATTTCAATTAAAATATTTCTCACGCAAAAAAGTTAGTGTTTATTAAATGAAAAATATCTTTCGCTGAAGAGAAAATTTGAACTTATTTAAAAAAAAACTTTTTTCCTTATAATCCGTTTTTGATGTTTGAAAACATTTTTCACGTTTCATTAGCGAATCGCCGGTTATATTGAAATTTGATTTCTCGCACACTTTTTTTCATATGAGAAGAGAATGTTTCACACAATGAATGTGTTGTTATACAGAGTATAATATCCGATAAAATGCACTGAAAAATATCTTTATTTATATTAAATTTTCCTTCAAATTAGTCATCAATAAAATTGTTTAACAAGAGAGTTAAGGAAAAAATTTTTCAAAAGCTTTTAATAGACACAAAACACACAAATTTTCTGTTGATTCAAAAACACAAATCTTTAATAAGAAAAAAATTTTTAATCCAATGAAAATTTTTGGCTCAAAATTCTTCAAAACACACAAAAAATTAAATTTCTTCAAAAAACTAAACGAAAAATTTTCACTTATTTTCAAAAACACGTTCAGGTTTTTACAGCTTATGGATAGAAAGTCAGCGCATTTTCTCTCTATCTTTCTATATATGAAATACAAATACAGTATAAGTTCTTTCTCTCTCCAGAGCTAACCAAACACTAACCAGAGCTCGAATGAGCGCTCAGTGAGCGATACAAAACTAGTGGCGACACTCCAATCACTTCCTCAACGCATAGGGAACGGGCTCTAGAATTAGAAGACTTCGTGATACCAACCAGAGGGAGGTCTCAATACTATTACACACTATATACCCATTTCTCTCTATATCTGTTTTCTATGCATTTCTTTCTTCTTATATTTCTTATACTTCGCGACTGATGGGAAAAAAGTTTTTCGTGTGAGAGTTTAAGCCATCATTTTCTAAAACACTTAAATAGGCTTCAGATGTAGTCATACTTTCAGGGCTTTTTAGTTTTAGACTCAATTTTGTTAATAGTTTTTTGTATTTTTTTATTAATTTAAGTTCTGTCCTCTACTAATAGTTAATCAAATTTTTGGATAAAAGAATTATTTCTCTCTTATTGTTAATTAATTATTTCTGTTTCTATTGAATCTTAGCCTTGATTTTTGAACTAATTTTTTTGTTGAATAACTACTAAAATAGAGCTTTGATTAATTTGATGTCAAAGAAATTTATTTTTAGATTTCTTATTGTTTTCAGTTATGAATTCATTTTCTCCGTATAAATAAAAATCAAGAGAAAAAAAATTCTTTTAAAGACTGAACCTAATGATTAATTATTTGACATTAAAATGTCATTCAAGTCAAGAATTGAAGGTTTTATTCACGCCTTAATTAGTCTAAGAATTCAAAAGTTTATTCCTATTTATAAAATTCAATGAGAAATCTATTGAGAAAACAATTATTTTTCATAAGCCTTTCTCAATGATAACACAATACGGAATAGTTTTAATCAATGAGAATATATTTTATTTATTATGCGAAATAAATTTCACATTAAAGATAATTATGTGAATGAAAACAAATTTTTGTTATAATTTGATTGATTATTAGGTCCTCTTTAGTGACATATCAATAGTAAACACTCCCTTTTGATTGAATTATCTATTAATAAAATTTTCATTAGTAGCGAAGCGAAAAAAAGTTTTTCTACTCTTTTTTTATATCAAAGCTCGAGCTTTGAGGAAAAATATAAAAGTAGAGTAAATTTTTTGAATTATTTAAACATAATTATTAAGAGAAAATTTTTTTTGAATTATTTAAACATAATTATTAA
Source organism: Malaconothrus monodactylus (assembly GCA_034697245.1). Lineage (NCBI taxonomy): Eukaryota > Metazoa > Arthropoda > Arachnida > Sarcoptiformes > Malaconothridae > Malaconothrus > Malaconothrus monodactylus. The sequence continues at coordinate 7,532 of JAQIWZ010001464.1, forward strand.
GAGAAAAATTTTTTGAATTAAAAATTGAGATCAAATTTTTATTATTTTTGAAACTCGAGATCTAATTTGTTGAATAAAAAAAATTTCAAAATTCAAATTTTCAGAAAAATTTTCCAGAAAAATGAAAATTCAGAAAAATTAAGTTAATTTATTGACGAAAAAAAAGTTATTCGACTTTATTATTCAACCAGATCTCGAGCTTTAATGAATCAATAATTAGTATTCTCTCTCCCTTACAAGAATATAGAGCAAACAAACAATTTTTTTCTCTCATTATTCTCCTAAAACCAAAACAAACTTTCACGTCAAACAAAAGCCTATATATAAATATATAAGAAAAGAACCTGAAAATGAATTATTAAATTTACATTTCGGAAGCCTTAATACATGTAAATATTTGGCGAACAACAATAATAATAAAAACCATATGTTTTTGTGTTCCGTTGAGCAGAAATTTTCTCTCTCTTGCTATAAAATTAATGCCCTTTTAGGTCTATATTTAGCTTTTAAATTAGTTAATTGGGTCCAGAAGTAAATTCTTTATAATGTTTTATTGCCCTAAAACTCATAGGCTATGACTCTATTAGTCTCTTATAATCCTATTTACGAAAGAATTTTAAGCACAAGTTTTTGAATAATTTATTTGTTGTTTAAATGTTTGCTTCAATCAAATAAATTCCTGCTATAATTCCAGAATTCAGTTCCAGAATTCTTGTTATGAATTCTCGCGAGAGATCTCATTCTGTATTCTTTATTATGTCAATAGTTATAAAAGTGATGAGAGTTTTAATGAAAATTTCGTTATGAATTCTAAAGAATTTTCAAAATTAAGGCTGAATTGAATTCTTTAAAGAAATATATTTCCACAGATAAAAAAAAATTTCATTCTTGTTTCTTTTCAATAAATCAAAAATTTTATTCTTGTTTAAAAAAAATTTTTTTTCTTTTGCATCTCTTTTGCTATTAATTGGACTTTTAATTAGTTTTTCTTTTTTTTCTCAAAGCCTTTTATCAATAGAGAAAATCAAAAATCGATTTCTAGTTCTGATTTTGATTTAGGATTTTTATGTCGTTTTTCTCACATCTCATGAATAGATAATGATTTCAGAAGTCGAGAAAATTTTTTATGAGATTTGATTTGTTGAAAGAATCGATAAATTCAATAATAATGACCATATCTTATGAATTATAACAAACATAGTGTGAAAAAAGATAAGCACTTCTATTTTCGACATCTTTTTTATGTACAAAATTTGATTCAAAATTTTTTTTCTCCTTCTTAGAGATGATTATCATTTCATATTTGATTTTTTTCCACAGAAATTATTCCGATTTCTATCGTATTATATTCTCGTCAAAAAACTCTTCCCTCTGTTTTACAATTTTTTTATGACAGAAATGATAATAACAGTCGACTTTTGATTCAATAAACAATTTATTTTTATTCTTCTATTCAATTATTGAGCTCAAGAAGACTCCCTTTAAAATTAGGAAAAAAATTTCTGAATAACAAATTTTTAATAAGTGAAAAATCTCAAGATTATTGAAGAATATTCAGTTTAAATTCGAGAACTTTAGTGAATAATAAAAATTTTTTTCCTACATTTCATAATTCATAATAAAGTGTAAACTTATTGAGAACCTCTTGTATTGTAATTAAATTTTCTTCTCATTTCATTCCTATTCACACCTCAATTCTCGCATTATTCCGGAATGAAAACGAATATCAAGAATATCAAAATGGAATAAAAAAATTCTTTTTAGAAAAAATATTTTCAACTCTTCATCGCATTGAAAAAAGAATATCTAAAAAGTTCAATTCAAATATGCAAACAATAGTTAGTGTTGAAGAAGAAAAATAAAATATAAGAAGAGAATAAAGAGTATAAGAAAAATGAAAAGTTATATGAATTGAGAGTTAAGAGAGAAAAAGAGAGAGTGAGAAAAAAAATTATATGAGAAATACTATAAATCAAGTTCGCATTAAAGGCGAAAGGCATCAAACAATTTCTCGTGCCTTTATATTTGATTTATGGTGTGACACATTTTGAATTGCAAAGTGAATGGTCTGACTCTTCATCTCTGATGCCTCTGTCATGGCTTTCAAGAGATGAAGAACAGACAACTCTGAAAATGATGAGATGAGACACTTTATGGTTGGCTTGAGAGAGACAAGAGAGAGATTTTTTTTTGTTGATCTCTATCTCACTCTTTCTTACTCTCAATTTTCCATCAATTTCGATATATTTCTGCTTTGAATATAATTTTTATTTACATTATTTGAAAATTTTTTTCTTGATTTATAATCAGCTGAAAAATTTTCAAACTATGCGAAAAATATTCATTTCTATCACATTTCTCTCTCTCTCTCTCTCTCTCTCTCTCTCTCTCTCCAGAGCTATAGTTATGAGATAGTCATAAACGAGAATACAATGACTTTGAGATAAAGAAATACGATAGAAATGAAATATTTTATGCATAGTTTACAAAACATTCTATGTATAAGAAATTTTTCGATTCATTAATAATCGGAATATTTTTTCTCAAGCATTGCGAATAAATTGAGACTTTTTTAAAGAATAGGCGAGAGAGAGAGAAGACTTTCTCAGAGATCCAAATTTTTTTCATTATCTCTGATCGAGACATAAATGTATCGAAAAATAGAAAAGAAGTTAAGCTTTCAATACATATGAATCAGTAATAAGTCTTTTCTTTCTATAACATCATAACTACAAGTTTTTTGTCCCTCTCTTATAAACATTATTACTAGTGATGAAAATTTCATTTTCTCTTTCATTCTATATAAGTCTCTAAAGTCTAGTCTTATATTAAATTTTTTCTCACATCTAACAGAAAACATTGGCATCGAATTAAAGAATCACTACGAAATGGCAGTCAAGAAGTTATTCTTCTTTTATTATTTTTGATATAACTATTAGATAGAAAAACACAACGTGTTTGTAGTACTGCTTCCTGTCTTTTAGAAGTCGACTAATTTTTGTTGTTTAGTGTGAGAACAGAATTTGAATGAATGCGTGACTTAAAGAAATCGGGTTTTTATATACAGTATATTTTTATAGCTCTGCAGCTTTTTAAATGTCTTTAGGATATAATACTTATAAAACTCTTTTCTCTACCGATACTTAAGGCATAAAAAAATTTTTTTCACTGTATCTCAACATCAATAGAATAAAAATTAGTTTTATTTTATTATTAAATTTGATACAAGAGATGAATAGAAAAATTTTCAACTGTAATAAAATTTATTTTCTCGATAATAATAAATACGATTTCATGAACTACTTGTTGAATTAGCTGAAGATTTTTCATTCTCTCTTTTCACTTAACCTCTGACCGCAACTCAAAGTTTAGTTCGAAAACCGGTTCTTTTTTTCAGAGACCAGATCTCATCCATTCTTGTTATCAGAGTTGAAGTTTAGGGAAAATTTATTTGTGAAAATCTATTTCATGATTATTTTATTTCTATTGCTCTTCGTTTTGAAATTTTTGTTGTTGTTGTTGTTCTGTCTCTCTATAAACCAGAATGACTTTTAAATAACTTTATATCTGTTTATAATTTGAATTTAGCCATAGCTTGAGTTCTGAATGATGTGAAGACAATTTTTATTAAAGCTTTTTTGTGTTTTATTTCCAATAAAATTTTAATGAATTTAGCCTCACTTTAAGTGAGAAAAAAAAGTTTTTTTATGGATTGATTACTTTTAGAAAAAAAGTTTTGTTTCAAAATTTTTTGCTTATCTGTTGCTATAAATTAGTTAATAATTATTTTTCTTCTCGTCAGAAACTTTTATGCGAATAAAAAAAATTTTAATTAGATTTATTTTTATCGTCCTTTCCTTAGACTCATGAATGTGACGATGAGTTTAAAGAACAAAAAGAGAGTTTTGAAAGACAGGATTATATAAGAAAATCCAGAGATGACTATAATTTCTCTATTTTTGAACATTCTTAAAAATCATTATTTATTAATAACAGCTTTAAAAACTTCAATTTTCTCTTAACTCTCGCAAATTTAAATGTGATTTTATTGAATAAATTTTGATTGAGCTATAGTTTTATGAATGCTTCAGTTCTAAAATATATGAATGAAATTATCAAAACTTTTATGCATTTTTCCCCAAAAACTTTTAATTATTAAAATTGAGTCTTTCTTAATGCTCGAGAAATTTTCTTATTGATTAAAAAATTAAAAATTTCAAATTAGTTGGTTATCTATTGCTTATCAAAATTAGTTTTAAAATATTTTTCTTTAATTCTCAAACAAAAGTTTAGATTTTGATT
>JAQIWZ010001465.1:0-11830 GCA_034697245.1 Malaconothrus monodactylus
CAGAACTAGTGATAATAAATAATTTTTATATCCTTTAATACATTTTTACACTTCCTCCATATTTAAACGAATACAAAGTTTCGCCCATTTCTATAAATTAAGCTAAAAATCTATGAACTAATAATTCAAACAAATGGTATAAACTTTTGTGAACTAACTATTAATTTACGTGCAAAATGAAGTTCAGCACAAAATTTTACGCACAATTTATTTGACAATTGCATTAATTAAGAAAATAATTATTGTCTTGATTTAAAATCCCATCAATTTCTATGACTTTATTACTGAAACCAAAACTACTCTAATATTAAATGGCTTTGAATCAAAAAATATTTCTCTCATTTAAATCATTCAAATTCTTGTTTAATTATTTTCTATATCAAAGATAGAGAACAAATTCCTATAATTTTCTTCAATCAATGCCACAAATAATTACAGAATTCAATCAAATTCTAATGTAAATTATTTTGAAAGATAATTATTAATCATTGAATTTTAATGAATACTTAAGACGCTATCTATCAAACTATTTGCTTACGAATCGATTAAAATTGAGTTATAATTTCTGAGTAAGGCTTCGGAGAGAAGAAAAATGTTTATATAATTTACTGCAAGAATAATCTACTTACTTATTCATACAGTAAGAGAAAAAAATTCCCTAAACTCAGAGTCAGTAATCATTTATACATAAGCTTCAAAATACATAACAAGCCCTTTAAAAGTGAACCTAAACTTAAAGTTAAGCAAATTTTTCGCTTGAAATTTATAATCCTATCAATCATTCACCAATTTATTCCTCTATATAGCAGAAGAAGTATAAAAAAAGTCTCAAGAATTTTATTGCATAACAACTGTAAATAGCGGTAAAACACAAATAATAGCAACTATTTTATAGCCTTTAAAAAACTTTTTTTCCCTTTCGTTTTCCTATCGCTTATCGAACTGTAAAAACTCTTTAACTATTTTTTTCAACCCTTGACTCTTGTGACGGCAAATTGATTTTCAAATGATTCCTAACCCTCTGATGCGTGTAATAATCGCTTTGCAGTAATGATTCCTTATGTAATTTGTTAGAAATTCGATATTTATTTCTCGGCTCTAATGATCCAGAAGTGGATCAATTCGAAAGCCTTTACTGAAAACACATTTTCCCTCTCACTTATGCATAGATTTTATTCCTTATATTAATAAATCTACAGAATACTCATCTTATCTCAAAAAGAAAAGTTTTTACGAAACCTTAATTCAGTTTCAAATAATTATAACATTTTAGAAAGTTTTCAATCCGTATATAATTTTAAAAATTTATTGAACTATAATTCATGACTTCTATTTTACACTTTAATTTCAAAAAGCTGTCATTTTTTTCAAGACTCAAAAGATTTATTAAAACTATTGATTTTTTCTCATGTTTTCTAAATGTAAAACAAATATAATTTATATCTCAGACAAAAAAAAGCTTTATTTTTTCATCTAATTTATTGTTCAACAGTTAAGACTTAAGTACTTTTTCGTGTAAAATAAATATAAATGAATGTCACAATTATTATAAAAGATCTTTAATTCATGTAATACTAAATTGTTTAAAAAGATTAAAAAGAAAAATCGCATAAATTTGAAAGACTCTATCGCTGAAGTTTAAAGACTATTTAAATATTTATCGCTTTATTATAAGCATTGGCTTCATTGAAGTCATTAAGTATTTATTGCCAAACAATTCAAAAGTATAATTATTTCATCAAAACTCTTTCTCTCTCCGGTCCTAACTCTCAGCTCCCGTTCAGTATTAAAATCGTTTAAAATTTTAAATTACGTATAAAACTATTTAGAAATTTTTATTCACTTTTTAGCCTTAAGTAATTTTGTTACAGAAATTAGGTTTAATTTACGACCAGTTCTACAATAATAGCCTCATTTTAAACCTTAATTACTAACTGTTTGTAATTATATTTTGTAAAGCCTAATGAAACAAAAAAGTATTTGAAACAAAAATTTTATTACTTTCTTATGATGAGATCAATTATTTTAATGTCTCTGATTTCAAAATAATAGTTTTAACAGAAAATTATTCTATAATAATCTGAGAATTTTTCTCTAATTATTCTATAATATGAAAACTTGTAGGGCAAGTAATAGCAATTAGTGTTGTTTCGCTCATTAATACTAAAATTGATGAAGGCTTGAAAGTTAGAAAAATTATTTTTTTTTTATAAAATTACAGCTTTGCAATTCATATGATGATTAAAGAGTCGCTCAATATTTATTTACAAGTCTTTTATATTGAATATAATATTTATTATAAATGACCAAATATTTAATAATATTTAATTATAAAGAGGTTGAATACTGTTAAAAGATATAAAGGTATGCCTTATGGCCTTTATGTCTTTGAGGTATTTTAAGCTCTAGAGTGCAGTTTTAGTTCAAAAATTTAAAGCTATAATTATTATTAAAATATTTTGTGATTTGGTATTGAATTGGATAAAAGCCTAATAAAAGCAAACATTAAAATGAATATTAGACCTGCTATTTTTCTAAATTATTCAAATAATTTACTGATATCTTGGCTGTAAATTTATTATAAGTAATGGGTATTATTTATTTAGCCTAAAATTTTTGCTAATTTTTAACTGAATTCTGCATTTTTTCTGAATTTTTACTCATTATTTATTTACCCCTCAAATATGTATTTATATGTAATTATAAACTCTGCTAAAAGAGCTCTTTTTATGTGAAACACTTGCCCACAAAATTTGATACCGATTGAGTTATCAGTAAAAATATGCATTTACGTAAAAAGCAATGCTCTAATAATGATTTTAGTTGATTGAGAAATAAGGAAAATATTGAGTCTGAATAACAAAAGATAAAATATTTGAAATCCATAATTACTCAAAAACAATGATTTTATGAGACTTTTAAATGACTATTAACACAAAATTACAGTTTTTCAAATTTTAATAATAATTGAATAGCGAAAAATATAAGAAATTCATTTTCACAAATAATTCTTAAAATAAAGTCTCACTTTGAGGCTATTCTTACGGATAATCTATGAATTTGTGAATATCGTAAATACATTTTAGTATAATTTTATAGTTTTTCGGTTGAAAAAAATTATTAGAAAAGTATTGTGATATTTGTTTTAACAAAATATTATATCCAAAGCCATGAATCAAAATAATGAAAAACCACTTTTTAGACTAAACATATTGAAAAAATTTCTTTACAAACCAGTTATAATTCTAAAATGATTCCTCAGAAGACAGTACAACAGACTAACAAAACATTAGTTCTCTAATTAAAAGGAAAATCTTTTAAATAGTTTTTCAAAAATTTTTTCCTTAAAAGAATAATAGTTTAGTTCATAAATCAATAGAAAAAAGTATTCAATTTCAAAATGCAAAATATTTTTATTATATCTAAAGGCAGTTATTCTGACAGTTACGAGAAGCCATTTAGAAAATAAGCTCAAAATTAATTATTTAAATCTCTTAATAGACTAAAAGTAACTCAAAGAAAAAAATGTTCGGCATTTGAATCGAGGCTAAAAAGACTTCTAAATCAATAATTAAAACCCAAAACATATTTATGTACAACAAATATCTTCATCTCTAGAGTCTCTCAATAGCCCCACATTTCGTCTTCCCATCAATGAAACCGATTATCTTCTCATTGACTTAAAGGCATTATTGAATAGGAATTCATAAGAGAAAAAACAGATAATAATCTTCTATTCAAAAAGAAAAAGCGAAAAAACATTTATTTTTATTTATTAGCGCAGTTTCTAAGTAATTAAGTTATTTATCAGTTGCCGAAAATTAGTGGTCTATTTGAAGGTAAAGATAGCTTTCAATACATTATGACTTTCAATATTGTTAAATATGAGAAGCATTTAAATTGAGAGAAAATTTTTTGGCTTCTCTATAAATAGCATTAAATTTAATAGTTATTCATATAATTAGGTGTACGCAAAAAATGCACATATTTTTGAGGTCTAGGCTTAAAATTTTTTTTCTCCCTCATAATTATTGCACGTGTCGGCACTTCAATAGCACTTCTGTATTAAGAAATTATATTTATTTGAAAAGAATTTTTAAGTTTAAGATAATTTGAATACGAGTTGAATAATAATTTGTTTTCAAGAGTTTAATGGATTTCAAGAAATAAATTTTTACTTTCAAGTCATTTATTATTTATATGAAAACTTTTCTATTACTTTCTTATACTTAAGGGAAGGAAAAAATGTTTAATATTTGATAAGTGAGTAGTTTTTAATAAATTTCTTGACTAATGGACTCATGAGAAAAATTTTGTGTAATTTGTTATTTAAGCAATAATTAAGATAAAAATAATTTGTTTTTTGAAGTAATCCTTTCTCTAAAATTATTCTGTCATTAACTAAATGACTAAATAAGTGGTGCAAAAAATTTTTTATATCATTTCATAAATCATTAAAAATTTGTTTAAATCCACTTATGATTCAAAATAAAAGAAGAAAATATTCTGATTCTTGAATTTTTTTCGACAGAAAAAAAATTGAACAAGTCTTTGATATAAACAAAAAATTCCTATTTTTATCAAAACCTTATCGGAAAATATACTTTACTTTTTTGGAAATATGTTTTTTATCCGAAAAAAATATCATTACATAACTTAATACTATTTTCCACACAAATTCCTACTTAAAAAGATATAACAACTATTTTTGGCACCAATTTTCTGACACATTGACACTTAAAATCTTTAGTCTTTTCCAAATTGACAACTACTTTACAAAGGCTTAGTTTACGTGTTTGTGTCAATTTTCAAGTTTTGATTCATAGGCGAAAAAAATCCCTGAATTCCATTCGAAAAGTGCATCAAAAAAAGTGGAAAAATATTTTACTATTCAATAGATAAGAGCAATACTAAAGCCATATTTTGTGATTTTTTTTTGAAGAGATTATAGTTATTTTGACATAGATTTTTTTTGAAGCCTCAAAAATTTCTCTATTTTGGTTTCAGTGGTCATTATTTTTTAGGAGAACTTTTTTGGTTGATTTAGTTTTTCTATGAAACCGATAGTGTTTTGTTTGATATCATATCCTATTTGTTGGATTACTTCCAGAAACAGAGAGAAAAAATCTTTTGATTTTGAGATTTTCTTTTGGATAAGAAATAGAGAAAAAAATTTTAATCATAAAAGAAAATCTTTTTTTAATTTTTTCAAAAGCTCTTGAATTACATAATCTTTTAATATTCATTTCTAAATTTGAAAAAAAATATTTGTAAAAAAAAGGTTTTATTTCAAGAAATAAATATTTCAACAAAAAATAAGAGAAAAATTTATTTTAAAAAATTTCTCAAAAAGCTTTTTAAGTGAAACAAAACTACTTTCTTTCTCTATAGCATTACATATCGTTCGTCACCAGAAATATTGTTTTCAATCAATGATAAAACAATTGAAGCGCGATATGAGTGACACGAGAAAAATGAGACACAAGTATAAGAATAAAGAGAAAAAAGAAATAAATTCTTTGAGAGTAGAGAGAAAGTGGTCGACAATAAGTTAGACAACAATATGACTCCTTGTGTTTTGCGGTCTATCCAATAGTGGTTCTCATTCTTCCGCATCACTGACTCTCAGTTGACGGACATATTAAGAGCATAAATACCACAGAAAAAAGTAGAATAAGTGCCAAAAAATGATTTAAAACCTCAGCGATTGATATGGAGTTGAAAAACATGGAGAGAATGAGAGATAAGAAATAAGTTTTGAGATAGAAATGAATATTTTTAGAAAAATAATTTATAAACTATTAAGAGAAAAATTTTTTACTCCAAAAACAATGCGAGAGAGAGAGAAAGAGAGAGACTCTTGTGTAAAGAGATATCAATTGAAAGGAACGCAAAGAATATCAATCGCATTGTTGTCAAACCAGAGGCTATTTATTGATAGAAAGAAAATGAAATGAATGAATAAAAATATTAAAAAATAAAATAAAAATTTAACAAGTGTCATATTTTGAATCGCTTTCTTTTTTATGTCAGTTTTGATGTTCGATAAGTGATTTCTATCGTTTAGTTTTCTAGTTCGAGTTTCTAGTGGGTTGAAGTTCGAACAGTTATTCAACTTCGAAATTTTTGATTAAATCTATCATTCGAGACTCTTTAGAAAACTGTACAAAAATTATTCGAAATGTTCCTTTAAATTATATATTTGTTCCAAATATTTACACTCTTTATTTTATATTCATTATGAATAAAATCTCTATAATTTTTTTTGATATCATAAAAGATAGAATATAAATGGTTTTCTAATTGTCATTGAGCACAAAATTTATTTTAAAAATAACGAAACTTTTACTTTTTTTGTTTACGGTTTATTTCTAGAAACTGTTAATTATAATTGATTAATACTTAAGCTAATTTTCTGAATTAATATTTAGCATAAGATTTTATGAAGGATTCGATGTACAAAGTTTTTGATTTTAAATTCTTAGTAAAAAAAAATTGGCAAAACTTTTGGACTACGGTATACCAATATTTAATGAGCTCGAAATTAATTTGTAAATTTTCATAACTTTCATTTTCAAATTGACAGTTCTTAATAAGAGTGGCTTAAGAACGTATTCCTTATTCATTTTAAATGTAAGACTTCTGATATTGAATTTGAAAAATAAATTTTCTAATTAAGACTTTTTTTAATAAGTGGAAAATTTTGGCAACAAAATATCGCAAAGCCTTTAATCCCGATAAATATTATCCAGAAATTTATCTGAAAAGTTACAAAACTTTATTTTTTAAGTTTACAGTTCTTACTACGAAAACTTAAATTACAATTATTTTAATTTTAAAAATATATTTATCTAATTCATTTGTAGCCTGAGATGTTTGATATAGGGATGCCGACCATTTTTGGAGTCTAAGCTGAAGAAAATCTTTTAAAGGGGTACCAAAGGATAATTATCGAAAATTTTTCAGTATTAGCCTCAAAACCAAAGCAAAATTTTTCAAACTCCAGCTTTGACCATATATGAAGGCTGGAGATGTGGTCTTAAACCTGAAGACTTGGCATCCCTAGTTTGATAATTAATTTGAATAAAGAGGTTTTGATTTTAAATTTCCAATAAATAAAAAAAATTAGATCAAAAATTTCTATCACTTTTTAACTAACTGTTAAATTGAAAATAAAATTTATTTGAAAAATTTGCAATACTTTATAATTCAACTTTACAATTCTTTTAAGATTCATCTACTTTTAAAAATTTTAATTTTAGTTCTAGAAAATAATTTATTTTTGGACTTATTTCGAATGAATGACTTGAGTTTCTTTATTCATTGATGTTCTGTATAAAGTTATTAATCATTTTTTTTATTTATCAATTTTTTATACCTTAAAATTCCACTTTAAACTAATTATTTCAATTAGGAAATGACCAATAAAACAAAAAAAATAATAGATCTCCCACCGCGAGAAACGCAAAAATAATTTAATAAAATATTTTAATGAATTATTTCAAAACTTTGATTAGTTTACAGTTTTTATAAATGGATTTCTTTAAATATCAGTTTAAGTCATAATGTACTAAATTCTGCACTTTTCTCGTGAAAAAAAATTCATAACCTAATCAAGAAATTAGATCTTTTACAATAAAATCCTGAGTGTATAGTATCGCTATTTTTCGCCTATTTTCCAGACTTATTCATGTGCAAAAGGCAATCAAAATCATTGTTTTTTGCTTCTTATACTGTACAATTTTTTTTATACAGCCTTCCTTTGTCTGTAACACCAATATTATAACACAAAGTCTACAAAAGTATTGTTTGGTTTCGAGTCTGTAAAAAAACTAAATTTTTCGCATATAATACATATATTTATTTCGCTGTTTTTCATATATCATTTCTCAAGTTTTGTGAAAGTTGTTGTGAAATATTTTCTCTTTTTTTTATGAAGAAAATAATATTTGACTTACATATAATTTTTTTCTGAAGTTCAAGTTTAGAGATTTTTTTTTATGAATCAATGCTAGAGGAAAAAATTCAAATTATTGCCCAAAATCTAAATAACTTAATAAATAGTTTGAGACTAAAGAATATTCAATTAAGTATTGATTTAGAATTAATTTTCAAAAAATTCAAACTATTCTTTAACTATTGAGTGAATAATTTGTAAAAATTTTTCACAAATAAATTGCATTTAATTTAATTCTATGCACGAATTTTAGACTTGAATTTCTGTTTCGAAAACTTAATTGAATTTAATTTATTTCCAATTTTCGAAAAATAGTCAAAGAATTCAATGCATTCCTGAATATATATATAGTTTAAAGCAGAATTTCTAAAATATCAATACATGTGTTATTCCTCTCTCTAAATAGAATGTAACGTAAAATATCTTACAATAAGTTTAATGTTACACATGATATCATTTCATGCCATGAAATGCATGGCTGGACATGAAGTTAGGCTTTTCTCTATATATGACAGAAGAGTCAGAAAAATATAGAATATCTTCAATTAGGAAGAAAAAAGTTGTAGAAAAATACTCTTTCTCTCGAATAAAAATAGGATTCCTCTGAAATAATGCTATTTTTTCATGACTTATTCCATGTTTTTATATTGAAGTTTATATTTGATGAAATTACGATTCATAAGTTGAAGGGTAAAAAAATTAGTGATGCGTTAAATTTTTTCTCGAATTTTACGTGAAATATGGAATAAATATAGTAGCTGTTGAGGCACTCTGCGCTCGAGAATTAACTCTGATCTCAAGGCTCGACCTAATAATTCACTAATAGCCCGAGTCTTCGAGCTTAGGTTCCGAGCGCTGAGTTTTCAAACTTTGCATTTAAAATAAGTCTAATTATGAGTATTTTTTGTTAAGAAAACTCTAAAATAATATTTTTTCTTTTGAATTCAATATTAAACTCAAGTCTCATAAAAGTTCTGATCAATAAAAACATAGAAAAAATTATGTCAAAAAAAATAATCTCAAGTTTACAAATAGAAAACGAAACTTGTTTTTTAACTTTCAATTTCAATTAATTTTGATCTACAGAAGAAAAAATTTCAATTAGAAAAGATTTCTCAAAACACGATATGTGGGTTTACTTATAGACAATTCTGAAAAACTATTTAATTTCTGGACACATACTGTGTGTGAGAGAGAGAGAGGGAGAGAGAGAGAGAGAGATTGAAAGTGAGAGCAGAGAAAGAGAAAAAGAGTGGGAGAGAAGAAAAACTAGAAAAGCATTTCATTTATATATCTTTAATAATATTGTGAACTATTCGGAACTCTTGATGTGGAAGTGATTCGAAGCTTAGGAACAAGTGTTTTGAATGATGTCATACTGTGTGACAATATTAGGTATGAGTGGAATGTTGTCTTTCAAATAACTATTTTTGGTTATCAGACAATAAACATAGTTATTAACCATAACTGTTAGAGTGTGTGAAACAATGAGAGAAAATAGTTTTTTTCTCAAACAATTTTCATTTTTTATTTACAGTTTTTTCATTCGAAAGATTGATTTATTGACTGTTGGATTAATTGATTTTGAAGGAAAAAAATTTAAGGAATAATAGTTTAATCCAATTTTTCAAACCTTAAGCAAAAAAAATTAATTAAAAAATAAGGTTTGAAATAATGATAAATTGAAAATTTTATTAAAATATTTAACTTTCTATAAGTTAATATCGCAAATGCGGTAAAAATAAAATCAAAATTTTTGTTTTGCCTTAAATAATACTTAACTTTACGCATACTTTAGACCAAAACTGAAATTATTTATCGAGTATTAGATAAAGAAATAGTATTAAGTGTTAGAAAAAGCTGCGATAATAGTCTTGATTGCAATGAAATTTTAGATCAAATCATTCCTATTGTTATAATTTTTAATTTGATTGCAAGAGAAAAGAAACTAAAATATTTCTCAAACTTTATCTCTCACTTAATTAAATCTTTGAATTTTTTAAACTTGAAAAACGAAATGTTTGAATATTATTTCAGTAAAACTTTTTTCTCGGATTATTTCGAATCTCTTATACTTTTAATAACTTTTCTCAAATTCTAAAAAATTTGAAGTCTTTTAAGAAAATCTATTAAATAAATTGAACATAAGCTATAAAATAAATTATTGATCGCTATAATAGAAACTATAATAAATTGTTGGAAAAACTTTTATATAAGTCATAAAACTTCTTTCACTCAATTTGTTTTTATGCATTTATTGCTGTCATAATCAGAACAGAGAAAATATATTGAAAAGCATTGAATGAATAGCCACTGAAAATGGATTCACAGCTAATAAGACTTCTCAATAAAATTAATCGGATTTCAATTTCAAGAGAAAAATACATGAATAATGAAGTAGTTTATTATAAAATAGAGTGAAAAATGTCTTTTGAGATAATGTTTATTAAATTATTCATGAATTTTAGTCTATTATTAGCTATAAATTACTATTCATTTTGAGCAACGATTAAAATATGTCTCATTATAGACCAGAATTTTGAGTGAATTTTAAGCAGATTATTTTAAATGCTCAAAGAATTTATTTTTCATTTCTGAAATGATGCATAAATTCTTTGAGCATTTTTAATGAGCTATTCATTACTCACTTGTAATGAATCCTTAAAAATTCTTAATGACTCAAAACTTTGTATTAAAATTAAATCAAAGCGAACATTCAAAACATGCTTCAAATACAGTATAAAATAAATTTTTTCAATTTTTAGAAGATAGTGAACAACAGAATATTTAATTTCTTTAATGATTTTTCCTAAGATTTAAAAAAAATTAATAAAACATTCAATAAAAGTTTCAATGAGAACACTTTTAAAGTAAAGACTGTAAGCATTCAATTAAATAATACAATGAAATAGTTAAATGTAGAGAAAAAAACAAATATTTTTGTCAAATATTTTAAAAATTATTTTTTTGTGTTTGGGTGGGCTTATCGACAACTTGGTTCACAAGAAGTCATGTAACTATCAAAAATCAAATTAAGGCACAATATCTCATTTTTATGCTATTTTTAAGCAATAATTAAAAATTTTTCTTTAAAGATATATAAAAAAAAATTTTTCAGACTTTAAAGATAGGAAAAAAATAAAAAAATTTCAAAATTTCAAAATTTTTCGACCCTAATGAGGGCTCTTAAATATTTTTTGTACTGACCAATGGAATTTTTAATTTATTCGATGATTTTTCCGAAGATATCTATATTATAGTATCCTTATTCTGTGTGTTTGTATGTATGACCAGCTATAGACTCGGCCCCTGGACATCATAGAGATATGAGACCTGAATCATTAGAACCAGTAGGATCTGATGGTGTATAATGTGAAAAAAATTTTCCCTCAAAGTGACCAGTGGCCAAATTACCAAAACAAAAATGTTATGCAACTAATGCTCTTCTATGGCAAGTTTATATATATAAGGTGTGCATAGTCAAAATAGAACTAATTTTAATGCTAATTTCTTAATCCTCAGATTATAGTAATCCTTTCATGTGATATATCAATTTGAAGGTTAACTCATTGACTACATTTTCCCACAATCAAAACATTTTTATGATCATTAGTTTTAAAATGGCGAAAGAAAAACAAATTGTTCTCAGAAAACGAATTGGCATTTTTTACGAAAAATATAAACATTTAGGAAAAACGTTTACAGTAAATCATTTTAAATTAGAAAACATTAATAAAACTTTAATATATCGTGTCATAAATAAAATAAATAATGGAATTAGTTTAGAGAGAAAATCTGTAATTAATAGCTCAAGAAATATACCGAAGAAAATCAAAGACAAGATCATCGAAGAGAATGTGCTCGAAGTCGGGA
>JAQIWZ010001466.1:0-11828 GCA_034697245.1 Malaconothrus monodactylus
AAAAAATAGTTAGAATAGAGTATTCACTGGTAAGAAAATTGTTCTCCGTGCAGTAATTTCTTTTTAATTTAGTTGATTATAATTGTAATGTTATGTACTATTCTTTATCTGTTCGCTACTGTATTAAGCCCTTCAGCTAAAACACAATGGTCTGGCAAATACACAGTAATGTGTGTAGGCATACAAGAGATGATGGCGTAAATTAAAAAACTAACTGACAATGAGTTAAAGCTTATTCAAGTCAATACTGAAATTGCAATTCAAATGTCAGCTTTTCATCTTTAATGAGAGTCAAGTTTATAAATACAGATAAAGCACTTGTGAAAGAAAAATGAATATAACTTTTCTAATATTCTCGTGATTCAAACATATTATGATATTGAATAGAATCATAAAGTAGGAAAAACCAATTATATTGAAAAAAAAATGTATTGAAATTATGCAAAACTTTCTTATATAGTACTTGTCAGACAGCATAACCAGAGGTCTGGTTTAGATGAAGAGAGAATAAGATTGAAAGAATAGACAGTTAGCGAGATTTAGACCTTCAGGAATATAAATAAGCAATAGAATAGTCAATAGAATAGTCATTTGTGTTATAGTGTGTAGTGTGTAGTTCACGTTAATTATGATTATCATTATAGCGGACATAATCATGCGTGCGTACCAAATGCATAGCAAATTATCTAAACGCAAACTTAATAATTATTTGTGTGCACGTCTTTCACTTGTCTTCACTTTCATTTCATACCAAAATATTCTTAACTATTCTTAACTATGTTTATATACGTGAGTGTCATCGGTATTTATATGTATGCACTCACGTCATATACGAATTATGAAATGCATTTTTATAAATATATAAATATATGTACGAACTCTAAATCACAGCGTGAACTCTTGTCTCTTTTTATTATCCGGATTTAATAAGACTTGATTCAAAAAAAAGATTATGAGATTTTCGAGTGGAAATAAGTCCCTTCTAATGGGGCATAAACTATACAATAGAATATACATTTGATGATACATTCTCTCAATAAAAATAAGCCAAACTTTACTATAATAATAATGCATCTGTAGGGGAATCATATTGTGATGATGTGTACGCGAGTCACCAGTCATTCTACAAATTTTGTGAGCTAACTGAATTTTCATGGGCTCATAAGTCTATTTTCATTAGCACTAAGACTGATAAGCTCTGAAGTACTCTTTTTTTTGTTAAAGAATAATTCTAACGTTCGATAAATAGAAAACTCTAACTAAGCGTAGAGGTTGAAGATGACGATAACGTTACGAAGAGAGTGGCTTTAGGAGGATTGGGACTGAAGCTCTACAAATACTATACCAGTATATGCAATATTGTATGTCTCTGTGTATGGATTTGTTGGATGTGATGCTAAGAGAAAATAGAAAAGTAGAGACGAGAGAGAGAGAGAGAGAGAGAGAGAGTTGAGGTAGTAGCAAGCGAAAGATGCGAAATTGGATGAATGGTTTTGCGTAGAGTAACAGAAATACACACATAGAGTCTAGTGATTGAATCAATGCGTTAACAGAGAAATGATCAGATAATGAGAGTTACAACAACTGCAACAAAACTGTATGAAAGCCCTCTTTTATATTATGGCAGGAAATTATGAGCCGTCGGTCAATTTGGAAGAAATGGTGGACTGGAGGCGAAAGAGAATCGACCAAAGCCGGTAAAAGTGAGTGTTCATCAAACAATTCTCAATTCTCTCATTTAGACATCACATGATTATTACCTCAAAAGCAATACTTGTAGATAATGGACAAAACTTTTACTTAATTTCCCACGGATTTGCTTCGCTATGACTTTGGTGCGTGCGGGCAAGTAATACATCAATACTGGAAGCACTAAAAATAATAGTAACTGAAAGATACCACCACTAACGCCACACCTCATCCATCTCTCTCTTACTGTAATTATTATATGTGTCTGTTTTCCAGATTTTTTTTTTCATAAGCTTTTGACGATTTATTAGGGCTTTGATGTCAAAAAATAATTAACAACAAAACTAATATCCGTTTCGATATTTAAAATAATATTTGAAATTAAGTAGACTTTAAGATAATTTTAAAAATGAAATTCAGAAAATCAAGTCTTCATTTGGTGTATGGAATGAAATGAATGACATGCAAAACAGTCCTATATAGTAATGAGTGAGTTTCCCTCCCATTTCCTACTTTGTTGGCAACAAAATACAACATAACTCACTTTAAAACTAATAACTAAACTGATGATTCTTCTATGATAATGAGAAAGGAAATATTTAGAGGGTTTTTAACTTAAATTCTCCCTACTATTAGCTTTCCCTCAATATAAATAAACAAACAACTCAACCGAACCGCTAATAAAACATTAGAGAGGATACGAGCTGTAACGTTGATGAAGATTATCTTCTGAGCGATTCATAATTTTTTCTTTGACTTCTTTAATCTTTAAGTTCTTTAATGCTCGCAAAGCCAGCCAGAGATGGTCTCAGCCAAAGATGAAATATATTTATGTAATCTTTATAGTTGTTGCTCGAGAATCAATGGATTTTCAATCTCTTCCCGTCTCGTATTCAAGTTGAAGCTTTGCCATTATGTATTGCTCAATAGAGCTTTTAATCCTTTAAGCTTTTGGGGATTGAGAAGAGTAAATATAGAAATCATCAACAACTATGAGATAGAATGAACCAAAGGATCACAAATCTCTATATGCCTCCCTTTCAAACAACTTTCATATCTTTGTTTCAGTACATATCAACTTTTTCTTTTCTCTCTTTCTTTACTATCATATCTCATTTCTTCTACTTTTTTTAGACGACCCTATGTCACTTATCTGTTGATGATTTTATGTCTTTGTTTGATCAGTAAATTTATCTTATTTCAAATGTATCAACAAATTATTCATCAAAAATAAATATTTTTATAACAAATGAATTAACAGTTGATTCTATTGCTTCTATTGCTCAAAATTTTAATTGATCTCAAATTTGTCTCTTTGAGCAAAACTAAAACTGTTTTTCATTTTCAAAACCTTGAATTTTAGGTTTGATTTGAATAACAAAATAAAAAATCATTCCTATAATTTGAAGACAAGCAAAACTCAAGATTGTTGTTAATACAAAATGAACTCATATCTAGGGTGTGCTCGATTAGTAATTGTTTTCATGATCTAACACTACATCGTTATCGATTTTCTTTATACTCAACTGAAATATTACAGTTGAGAATTACGGAAATTAATGGGAAGTAATCGCTATCACTGTAGCAGTGAATTTGAGAACGAATTTTGAGAACGGATTATCAGTCAATAATGCAAAATATTTTCCCATTGAAACAAATGGTGATATCAGAGTAGTTATTGGTTGACTTTGAAATCGCTAATATTGCATCCGTAGTCAGTTCACAAAAAGGTGCGTTAATTAATCTTTCTCATTGACGTTTGAAACACGTTAAATTATCATTAGCTATGCATTCATACCATAACATACCTCCATATCCTCTCAAATTTTATGAGCCATTGTGTTTTCCTATCTATATAATCAGGGGTGGCCAACCTCTGCACAAATAATAGTTGGCTGTAATGCTCACACTATGGATTCGAAATCAGTTATGAGTGAGATTTTTAGGGATATTTATTTTTTGCTCATTGGACTTTGAATCAAATGAAGAATCAAATGGAATCCCATATATTCCATCTGTCATCGTTTGCTGAGGTCTGACTTTATTCAGTGAATCGCTGACTTCTATATTATGATATCTGGTAATAGAGCATCTCTGCTACCAGTGGTACTCTCGTACCAGTAATACCTTGACGCCAACCAGGATTTGATTATCAGCCAACCAGAAGGAAAGCAAGCATTTCTCGTCGAACAAATCCAGTCTCAATAGGTCTGACATTATGTGATAGAGACAATGGAGAGGAATGGGCATCAGAACAAGAAAAAGCTGTCAATGGTATTGATTGACAACGTAATTGCTGCACTTAAAAGCAAATATGGCTCGGAGGGGCTGTCAACTCTCGCTAACCCTCTTTTCACATTTCCAATAATTTGCCTCAAACTAACTGATATGTATCAAAAGAAACAGGTTTTAAGTGTTAAATCTATAAAGACTTATAAGACTTATTTCAGTGATGTATTGTAACATTGAATGAATTGTGAATTGTGGTCATACGGGTTGCTCTTATGCTAAAAATCGCACATCACTGGTCTCTCAATATAGTACACAAAATATAATCATAATAATAATAATAATAATAAGAATGCTCAACAAACAATACTATAAACAATAAAAAAACAAAGTTATGAACAGAGTTATGATGAGCACTGATGTAAGAGAAATAAAATAACTTAACTCAAGAACAAGTAATTCTAAAAATAAAACCCAATGCTTACAAATGATAACACCTTTTATACTCCTTAAGAAATACTGAAACTAAACAATATTTTGAACTAAATAAGAATATGAAATATAATTTCATATTTCTCGGACAATATGGCAATAAAAATATTTTATTTATATAAAAAAAAAGAAGAAATAATAGAGGTTTTTATTGCTATTAAATGTGAACTTACATTTATAGCTCAATTCAAATCAACGATTATTAAAAGAGGAAGTTTTAATATAAAGTTTAAATAAAAGAGAACAATTAGAATGAGGTTATCTATTATTCCGATATTAATAACAATCATAAGCGTAAAAATCTGAGGCATTTGTCGGATAGTTCTAACTATTGATACGTTACTAAACAGGAAAAATATGGCCATTAATATACACTATAGTTAAAAAATGTTCTCTATATTTCGAAGTGACGTCAAATTGTATAATTATTATAATAATATTCAATGGATAAAAGCTTCAAAATTGTAATACTTCACAAAACAATTACATTAAAGTTTTCACTAAAAATGGCTTCACTTAAAAGGTATGAAAGAAAACAGTATTATCTTTGGTATCTTCGAAAGGGCTTTAGATCACATCCATAGATATTATGGTCTATTTGTTGCGAGCATTTAAACCTATTTGAGTTTACAAAGAAATAATAAACAGAAATTTGTAAAGAGACTAACATAAGATTATCAGGCATTGAAAGAAGCGGTTACTAATTAGTAACAAAGTTAGAAACACAGTTAAAACACAGAAGTCATTGTTTAAAATGGTTTTCACTCTATTCCTAAAAGCAATTAAGTGAATGAATTCCCGTGAAATTACTTTAAGGAAAAATAAATGCATTACAAGGATTTACTCTTAGATCATATAAATATTATTTTGTGGAATTTCATTCAAATTTTATAAACAACTTTCTTGAGAACTAATTTTCAAATTATTAACAATTCTTACTTATGGTGTAAATAATAAACTTTATAACAATGATAATGTTGAATAAGAGCTTTAAGTATACTTTGAAACTAGAATAACAGGAATTTTCACAAAATGACTGATTCTTTTGAAATATCATTTACTAACTAAATAACAAAATTAGAAAATTTTATTCAATCAATTTTACAACTATATGACACACATTTTTTGGATTGTGTTTTGAATGAAAATTTAAAGGAAAAACTTATCTGATATAAACATAAAAAACTAAATTATTATAATAATATTCAATTTACTTTATTTATTTCAAAATTTTGCGAAAGTTTATGATTCAGACTTGGAAGTTATTTGCGTATCAATAATCATAGTTCCAAAAGCAGTTTCAAAAGGTTCAAATTTATCAAAAACCACAAAAACTTTTAAATTTTCATTGATTTGTAAAAATTAAATTTCAAAAAAAAGTTATAAATGTTTAGATAATTCATTATTTTTTAGATGATCATAATAAAATTTAGTAATGAATAAATTAAGAATTGAATGTTCAAAAGTATTAACAATGCTTTTAGTGTAAACCAAATTCGAGAGAAACATTTTAAACATTAGTATTTAACATATATTGATGTTATTAACACATAAGTATTTGAATAAAAGAACTTGAATTGAAAGACATTAATATAAAAGCCCATAATTTCAGTTTTGGTATGAATTGAAAATGAAAAAAAGTTCATTTTTGATAAGTTTTCAAAGTCATTAGAAGAGAAAAGTGTTAACTTAAACATTAATGAATATCGAGAACATAAAAGTTGTACTATAGAATTGGTTAGCTATCAACAAATGGTAAATGAAGACAACAAACAGACGAGTCCATAAGATTGTCTCAGAAGACACGAGATAAAAGCAGTTCTAATGTAATTTTATTCCAAACAAGTTGAAAGTCTTTAAAGATTAGTCTCGTTTTTAAAATAAGCCCTGCATTGAGTATTTAATGTCTATGAGAATATCTACAACATTCTTAAGAGTAAGTTAAGCCAAATTGGTGTTCATGTGCATAAATGGATGTTATCAGTATATAATGCTGTTGTGAGAGATTTACGAGCCATAAGTTAGTTGCTATGAGAGTCACTAAATGGACAGACATATAGACATATTCAATGCTCAACTGTGACAAAAGGCTTTAAACCCCTTTTTAAAGGAGAGCATTGAGGAGAGTATTGAGGAGAGCATTGAGAGCACTGTACCATAACTGTTAATCCTTACATTTGGTGCGAGTAATTGTCCTCTTAATGTCAATCTCCATCACTTGACTGTTGACACATGTTAGGCGTTGAAGAGTTGAACAAGAAATAAGTAAACAAAATATCTTTGGTCTCAATAAATTCCGGATTCCTTTTGATAACTGTGAAAAGAGTTGAAGTAAATGCAATTAGTTAAGCAAAACATACTCAACGACAGAGTTCAACTTAGGAGACAGTTTTATTCATTTTAATTTTTTACAGCATTCATTGTCTAACTGTTATTAACAATTCATTTATTTTTTCTCATTTTTTAATCTCAGGAGTGAAAAGATGAATAGTTTTTGTTATACTATAATAAGCATCAAGCTTTAGATACTATTGGAGCCAAAAGTGCAGATCCTGTAAACCAAAGCTTAACAAAAATAATATTTAATATTATTTAACTTCTTATTAATTCAATTTGATAGCAATATACAAATTCATTTAAATTGATTAAAACTATGATTTATTGGAATAAGTCTAGGAATATAGAAATCCACATTTGAATTATTCATAAATTTTCATCAGTTTTTAAAATCAAAAGTAACGTTTTGCTTGAGAAATACCGGTAATAGAAAAGTGAATAATCGCATTGAAAAAACATTGTCAAATTTGAAGCAAAAACGGGTTCGAACCTCAATGAGTGGGTTCTATCGCTCAAACCATTGCACCACAGAGAGTATGTTTTGGATAAAAACCCAAAACTCTTTACTTTTTTTTATCAGAAAATACAGTATTATTGATAATCAAATATGATCGCCAACTCATATGAAAACCTCTGTGCTCTTTAAGTTTTGAGATAAAAGTTTAATAAATCTTAGTCTTTTAATAAATCAATTTTTTAATTATTTTTAATAGTGATATTGGTTTTCCCAAATCGTATTCTAAATTATATAATTTAAAGAACATTAGAAAGTGTTTGACAATCACTAATAGTCATCATGAGCTCCAAAATCGTTTCTGAAATATAGCTCTGAGTTTGACTCTTCTGAGTTACTTACGAATCCGGATAAAAAAATTCTTGAATATTATACCCGAGGTATAAATTAGACATTTTTATCAAAATTATGAGTGATGTCAACATAAGTCGAGATCTGTTCATTTCATTTTCTGTTCATTTTGATTTAAATAACTAGATTTTGGGAGTCAACAACAACTTGAACGTTGAGATTAAGATTAAAAAATTCAAGGATTTATGCATTTTGCGTATTAATGATATCTAGCATTTATGCGATTCATATTAAAAACAAATAAGACTTGACTATAACTTGTTATTTTTAACTAAATTATAAGTTGATTTCAAACTGAATAACTTCTACTGTTGTGCAGTTGAAGACAATAGATTTGAAACTATTATACAAGTCTTATGGAGCGAGTATAATGAAGCTCTGAAGACCTCATCACTATTGTCTTAATGTCATTCTCAGCGTGAGTTCAGTGATGGATCTATTTTGATATGCCATATGCGAAACAGTCTTTGTTCTGAGCCGAACATTGAATCCAACACTACTTAACTTTGAATGCATTATAATTTTGTGAGCTTTTGACACACATTTTTACACTATTTTAAGGTCGCTTATAATAATGATATCTAACTTCTGAAAAATTTAATTTCAATTTTTTTAACATATTGTAGGCACTAATCAAAAGTTATCAATTTTTTGAAATTAATTAATTGGGTATAAATTTTATTTCATATCTACCTTATGTTTCATGTTTTATGAATAAGAATTATGTTATCTTGTACAACTTTATATCAATTGATTGCTATCGTATTGAATAAGAATTCAAATTAAAACTTTTTTATGTATTAAAAATAATAAATAAAAATGCGTTACAATATATCACATAACAATTTCTAATCTTTAAGAATTGAAAATTTAAATTATAATAAATTTCTGACTGCCTTTAAATTCACTTAAAATTCAAATTTTCAGCCCTTCTCTATTCGTGTGCAGAAATTGATTTCAAAAATTAGTCTATAATCAGAATTATTAACTTTTCGCTATTGAAAAGATCCTAAATTGTGGTTTATTTTTGTAAGAAATATGAAAACTGTAAGATATGCTATGATTTATACTTAAGCGCACTATTAGTTTAATTAAAGAAAATTAGTTAAAAAATTTCATTGAAAATAATTTCGAGTCAACTTTCACCGTAAGTACGATTGTATCGAGTTTCCAATTCAGGCAACTGTTCACTAACGCCATCACTGTTTCGAAATCAAAATTATTGATCAAATTTTAGGTTTAATACGTTAACTGATTCTAATTTAAGTCTTAATTATGTGAAAAAATAGTATTCAACATATAATATGTATTTCAATATTACATTCAATGAAAATTCTATTGCAGAAAAACGATGAAACGATGAAAACTCAAAACATTTGATTACTTGTGGTTACGTAGCGAAAAATAAAAATTTCAAATTTGGCTCGTTTTGATTTGCGCTCAACTAAACTTTCAATTTGAACCGTTAGATAGAGCCACAGATTCAGCCACTTTTTTCAGCTACAGATTTTCATTTGGATCATCAAATCTTAGAATTGGGTTTTAAAGATTTGAAGCACTAGTTTTAAAAAAAAAGTATTGTAGAAAAAAAACGTTTTCAAACAAATGAAAATCACATGAAATCTTTTGAGACAAGTCAAATTTATGAGAAATTTTTGAAATCCTGCCAAACATTCAATTCGAAAGCATCCCATAGATTAGTCTTAAAACGTTTCAAAAAATTTTTTAGTCTTTGAAAGTATCCAAAACTTTTGTATTTATTTTAATCTCTCTAATTGACTACTATTTCTTTACTTTCATCAAAATTTTGTAGTTATTAAATGCAGAGTTTTGGCCAAATTGTGTGGCCATAAGTTGTCAGAGTATAGCGTTTATTAAGGAAAATGTGATTAATGTTTGGACAAAAATTCTCAAAAATTGAGTCGAAAATAATTTTTAATAATATTTAAAAAGCTAAGAATTTGTAATTTCTAATTCAAAACAGTGCCGTAATCCGAATTTCGCCCAAAAATTGATATAAAATTCAAATTTTAAGCCTTGAATGGTTCAAATGAAAGAGATGGTATCTTTGGTTCAAATGAATGCATGTCTATCAGAACAAAAATTTGACCTTAAATTCTGAGAAGAATATATCGAAATTGAAAGAAATAGTAGTGAAAATTTTAGAAAATATTGTTGCCAACAGATTCAAACTTTATTTTTCTCAAATCTCTGGGGGACGAGAGCCACCTTTGGTTACTGCTCTCATTTAAAATAACATCAAATTCAACTTTATAGCCCACTTAACATTATGACCTCCTCGAGCGAAAATCCTAGCGATGGCAGTGACTAAAAGAGAGTTCTTTTCAATTCCTTAATTAATTAATTTTAGTTATTTGAGTGATATTTAGGTTTGCATTTGAAACGGAAGATGATTTTGAATCGAAGCTACGTTTGAGTCATTTTATGTCATTATAGATGGCATTATGAGATTCAATGAATTCATTTCAGTTTGTGATAACTCTTCTTAAATCCCACGAAATCTTTTTAAAACTTGAAACTTATTAAGAGTTATTGATGTATAGTTTAAAATGACTTGATTTATGCGCAGGAAAAAAGTCTTATTTCAATCGTTAGCGAGTTTAATAAAAAAAAATAATTAAAATCAATTATTTTAAAACATTCTTAATAACTAATGGCTCCAGACTTTTAATACTAAAAGTCTAAATCATTATTTCTTTTAGAGTCAATTTTAAGACTCCAATTATTTATGAGTAAAACAAAAGGAACATTAGTTTTTTGATCAGAAAAGGCTCCTTGAAAAGCAATAATGACCTCAATAGTGATCGTCAATAATCGTTAATATCTAAAGAGCGCGATATAAACTTATTGTTTGAGTCAAAGTTATTGTTATTGAGCACGCATTAAGTCAGGTTATAATCCAAATATTCAATTATTAATGTAGATTATTTATTATCATATCCCTGGCCAGTACTCCAGAAGAAGTTGAGAGCGCTTGGATTTTATAATTTTAGTATCAATTTAATGATTAATCATAGAGTTTAACAATTTCATTAAACATAAACATATTGTTCTTTTCAAAACATTTTAATGGTTATTAACTCATAAATTAATTATATCTAATTGTTATCAAAATGTGTGGATAATTATGTTATTCCTTAAATCAAAATGAAATTAAAGTTTTATTGCCTTTCTTTTTTCAGCCACTTTTACTTTTTGTCAAAGAATATTCAGCAGTACAGTAACCAGGATTTTGGGACTAAGACCAAAACCTGAAAATTTCTATGAAACATACGTTTACATCAATACAAACTTTATGGAACAATGATTTTTACCGCTAATTCTCTGACTATATTATCTGAATTTAAGAGAAAAGGAGTCAAAATTCTTATGTTAACTAATTTAAACTTAATTTTCTTAAATCTCTGGTAGGCCTCGAGCTATGGCTGTGATTGAAATCTTTTAAAATTTCATTTTTCGGATTTTAATGCTTTAAGTAAATAAAGTTTATTTTTTATGTTAATATCTTTTTGAATAACTATTTCGTAAACACTATTAATCTTTTGAAATAAGAATTTCGAAGTGTTTTTTAGCCGAAAAATTTTAGTCATAATAAGGGTTTTCTGGCTTTCAAATGATAATTTAGTTTAACCTCATTTTACGCTGTATTTAAATTTTCCTTCTTTTGTATTTCTGGGTCTCATGTTTTTGAAAGATTTTTAAAACAAATTTTCCCAATCATTGCATTCTTGAGTTGAATGATAAATATTTAATAAAATTATTAAATTAAAAGATTGTCTAAATATATGTTGAAAGTGTTTAGACTTTGGTTGAATATGTTTTGGTTGTAATAAAATCTTTATAGCATAAAATAGCATATTTTGTTCAAAAGATCGAATATCATTAGTGACAGCGATTAATTAGCAGAGCTTTATTCAACTTGAAAGAAACTCAAATTCTCTTCAACTCAATTTTTTTTGGCCTTTCATTCGAACAAATTTATTAGGGCTTAACTTTTGACACTTCTTAAAGTGTGTTATTTGTAAATTATAATATTTAACAAATGCATGAATAAAAATGTTTCACTTAAAGCTCATTTTTATTAATGAATTGGTAAACATCCATTTTTTGATTGAATTCACCCACTTTTTCATTGATTGATCATTATTTGAATAAACTTTAGATAAACTAATAACAGATTTTGAAATCTTGAGAG
>JAQIWZ010001467.1:0-11824 GCA_034697245.1 Malaconothrus monodactylus
ATGGGAACAAAGCTATGCCTTTAATTTTTAATTATATCCAATAATTTAAATACGAAGAGGTGGTAACGCATTGAAACATGAATAGAATTGCATAACTAAATGAGTAAAAACTTTTTGTAGAGTTTGGCAATGAAAGCAAAACTGAAAGTGGGTGAATGGCTATAGATTTTAACGATGCAGCGCGTGATGGGCTGTCTGATAGTGATGGAAAAATTGCATTTACGGTACGTTAAGAAAGTATTAGAATAGTTAACGCAATAACTCTTATTATTCCAGAAAATAAATTGTTATTTGTGTCCTTGAAAGTCACACAATACAAACTATGTTAATTCAGTGTTACATCTGCGTGTGGACCGGGAACAAGGAAGGTGATCATCAATTATATAGTTTATATGAGTATTATGTTTGCGCACACATACAATACTACAAGTACTGCATTTTTCTAATACTTAAGACATAATTCAAATGCTGGTATTATTATCTCTCGCTAAACACTGTATTTTTTTTTAAATTTCAAAAATACTTTTTAAATTATTTCTCAGAATAAATCGGTTTAGACTTATGTGTAAGTCTACTACTGAGTGTCATAATTAAAGGTCAAGGTAGGAGCACAGCCTCAACCTTTTTGACCTTTACAAGGATTTTGATAGTTTGAAAGTTTGAAAGTCACTTCTCAACTTTGTTCTCCTCCTCTCTCTACAAGTTTCTGACCGATGATCTATTAGAAATTATGCGGCTATCCCAAATGATAGTTTAGCTTAAAAGCAAAGGTTGAATCCTGTTTTTACTTTTTTGTTTGTTACTTGAATGATGCCTGAATTCGAGCTAAAATTGTCTGAGGATATGTCAGTGAACCTCACAAACGATAGGAATGTTGTCTTTATATAAGATTATATTATGCTGAATATGAAATATATTATACGTCAGAATTTCATAACACGCCAAAGGCTAGAATTATTAGAAGCTATGGAAAGGACAGTATTATGTTTCGCTTCAAAATAGACGCCTGACAACAGGCTATACATTATTTCCATAATTGGATAACATTCTTAACTTCAAAATTAAAAGTTTTAAAATTGTTTTAAATTTTGTCAATTAAAACAGGCATTTGGCTTTCAAACAGACTGTGTCTAACTATTAGACAACCTAAATTTTAAACCTATTTCAAACTCATTTTTGAAGCTATAAACTGTACGCAAACAAATTTAGTAAATATAATCTGATGGTTGCGCAAATTGAATATTTCCCTGAAATAACACAAATGGCAAATAAAACTGAACTAACATTGAATTTCATTACATTTTCATATTTAATTATTCAATTCCATCATCAGTTTTTGTCGCATTTGGTTTGCGACACTATTTTAGAGGAAAATTTTATGAAAAATAATATTAAATTTATAATTACTTTCCTCTAATTTCATCAAAATTTTCAATGACAAATTTGATTAAAATTTTAATTTTATATAATTTCAAGATTTTAATTCTTAGTAACTATCGATTGATTAAATCTAAACTCAATCTTCTGTAAGAGAATTGAGGATTCGAAGGAAAATCATATTTAAAATATAATTTATAATTTTCTTGATTCAGAACAGATATATTCTTGGGAAAAAGTGAATATATTTTATGATTTTCATATTTCTCATGATAAAATATAATATAATTTACAATTCAATGAACTACAAATGATTGAATTGAACTTAATTTTGGGTTTTACAGTCCGGCTATAAATTAGTCGTTACCTCAAATTCATTTAAAAATCAATAAGAATCGCAGCTTTCATGATAATTATACTAAAGAATAATTATTCCTAAAAACATAGTTTTCAATCATATTTCTAAAATGAAACTTTTTCTACCCATTAATTATATTTGATATTTGATATTTTTAATTCATTATTCAATACTGTTCTTTGCAGTCAATGAAACTAATACTTGAGGCCATTAAATAAGGACGAGTGAGGAATAAACTTAAAAATCTTGTTAACCAAATAAGTTTACATCAAGTTTTTTTGCATTCCAGAGAAATTGTTTCTGAGAGAAACTTTAGAGGGAGAATAATTTTAAGAAAACTATTAGCTTCTAATCGTACAACGACTCAATTTAATGGTACTTCTGCATTATTATTTCAAATTCAATAATGATAGCAACTCTAAATTGAATTCGAATATATAGTACAATTGGGAGTCAACAACAATCATTAAGACTCAAATTCAATAAGGAGTCTAATTTCTACGTAATTACTATATTATAAGTTATAATTTATAACTTATGATCAAATATTCCAGTTTTTTTAAATTCAAGAAAATAATCAAACTTTTTAATATTATTTACTTATCCAACGATTCATCTATTTATTTATCTGCCAGTATTACTACTAATATTCTAATAAAACAGAAATTTGTGAAATAGTTAATCCGCAACAACTGCTTTTCGAAAATTAGTCTAAATCTAATCTAAAAATATAGTGAAAATTAATATTAACTTTTATGATTACAATTCAACCTATTTTAATAAACACTAAATATATATTAAAAATTTTCATGTCTGTTATTATTCTCAGAAAGCACTCACTTCGATAAAGTACTGCACCTTTGGTACCATATTTATCATCAAAATATGAAGCGATTGAATGTGTTCTAATAAATAATCACTTAAGACTTAAGTATTATATTTTTTATGGTTTTTTGTGTTTTCTTTACACAACCAAACTTTACAACACAATGTAATCAAAAATTCCAACAGAAATACAAAACACTTCTGAAAACTTTTAGATAAGTCAATATTTCATTGAAAACAATTATTTTATATTATGAATACTGAAATGCATAATCATTTACAACACAATACAATACAATATATTATTTGCTGAATCAAGTTTTGCTTTTCAATAATATAATTCATGCGACAACTCTTTAAACTAATCTTAATTCTTTTGAATAAATTATTTTGAGTTAATATAAAGAACTCACCGATAGAGATGTAGACAACAAGAGGCAGCGTTACCCATACTAACCATAATTTGAATTGGAATTATTCACAATCATTAACAATGAATGAGTAAAAAAAATAAAATATTATGTTGTGTGAGAATCAAATTTGATGCGAAAGTTCACAAAAAGTTTTATTAAACAATGATAGAAGAAGTTGATTCACGTATATTTCTCACCAATAATAAAAGATAGGATTGTAAATAATATAAAAACTGTATTTTATAACGACTCAAATATTACAATAGAATGAATGCAAGGCATTAAAGCTCGTGCTATTTCTTAAAGATGAGGAAAAACTGAAACAGATTGAAGTTCATAACAATGCACACATTGAGTCCAACGCACGGGAAATACCAACAAATGCCAGTGAAGGGATCGCAGGATTTTGGTTAATAGTCAGGCGACTCATTCATAAGCGACTGGAATCCCATTCAAATATTGACGAAGTTATGTATTAACAAAAATTTTGATAGTAGAAAAGGTGAGCATTTGTTGCTTCACTGACACAACCGTTCGCCGCCACTGGCATTACTTAAAAAACGTACACATACTATAACTCGTAGGTATGCATAACACAAAACAGAGTTATTTCGAAACTACTTCACCTTAAGTTTTGTTCGAACATATGCTCAAACTTAGGTCGAAAATGGTATCTAAGGTAGAAAAACATTTGTTGCAGTGAAGAGAGTTTTAGTAGAAAGTCCTGTTTAGTTTATTACGCTCAAGGGCAATGAAATTTTGACTCATCCATGCATTTCGGGCCGCTTTTCAACGGAACTACACTGTAATGCCTCACTATTTTCGGCTGTTTGGGCTGCTGTGAGACTGAATGATCTTTTATTTTAGAGATATTTCAAATACAATTTTATTTCAAATACAATTTTTTTTCTAATGCAACTTTTTTCTAATGCAGCCTTTTTTCTAATACAGCCTTTTTTCTAATGCAACTTTTTTTTCTAATGCTACCTTTTTTTTCTAATACTACTTCTCCAAAAACAAAGCCCATACTTTAGGATATTTGCTGCTATGTTTAGATAAATTATTGTTGTGTACAAATAGTTAGTACAATACATGAAGTGTAGAATATAGTTAAGCCTACATATGATTTTGAAGCCTACATATGATTTGAATGGGTATTCAAGTCGAGAAATAATTGACAATCAAATATTATTCTAAAAGCACACATAACATTTGAACGTAACGTAACATTAATGCAAATTTGTTTTTCACGATTAGATTGAGTTCACAAACATATTTTGTTGTTTGTGTTTTGATTTTTAAGCATTGAAATTGTATTGAAATTTTGTTCTAAATATTATAGCTTTTCGTAGACCCTAATTATTTTCCCATCCTCTCTAAATATTTATCAAATGACCTCTATATAAGTTTTTAAATTTATATAAATTTATATAAATATTATACTAATTAAGTATACGATTGTCATTAAACTTGATTGTTATCATAATCATCATTATTATAATATTTTCTATTTAAACATAAATATAAGTTTCACTCATTCTTACCTGATATATAAATCTGATATAAATTCCGATTTGCTCGTTCATGATTGTTGATGATTCGATACTTAAAGTAAATTTATATTTATATTTCCATTTGAACAACAATCGAAGAGTTAAATATTAAATTGTTTAGATATTTAACATGTTTGAAAATAGTTAAGATATGAGACTCAACTATAGCATAAGAGTTATTATGCGGTTTAGTTCCTGGTGTGAAACTCGCCACTAAAATACAAAGCAATGATGTCGTCGCGTGAAGAACTTGTTAGTAGATGAGAAGCCAAAAGGTGGTATTATATTGATTATGATGAGTGCACTTCCAAATTAAAGCTCACATCTCAGTAACACCAACCAAACCAACATTAATAAAGGACTTCAACTGACTCTACGGCCTGTAACTACCAGTTATGTAATACAGTATAACTAGAAAGAGAAAAATGCACGGACTTGTTCAACAAGTTCATCAAACCCGCATTTGTAGAACACATACTAAATGCATACATGCTTTGGATGGTTGTCTATCTCGACAAATGAGAAGACAAACTACATTTACTTCAAATCGACATTATAATTAACGATTAATTTATTCTACTTTTCATCGCCCACTCATTTTTCGATTCATTCCTAACTCAATCATTTATCGATTATTGAAGAACAAAAAAATTCACCGCTAACTAAATAAATTCAATAACAATTTTTTAGTTTATTCTCCGATAAATGTTTATTCAGATTATTTAATGAATAAATTCAAACACAATAGCAATAGCAACAGAATTTTTGATAATTATGTACATTGTTTTGATCGTTGATTGTAATTAAAAATTTTCGATCCCTTATCACACAAATACTTTGCGCAAGGGTTTGGTCTGAAGGTTTATGTTTAGTAGGAGTTATACAGGAATTCCAAGTTATTAAAAACACACTAAATTCATTTTTTTCTTAACCTCCCACAGAATCAATCTTTATTAAAACTAATTCTCATAGTTTGGGAAAATGAACGAACGATAAGAAAGAAAAAAAAATCCAGATTTCGTTCGCTCCAAATGCATTTACAATTGGAATCTATGCTTATGAATTGGTGTTACCTATGCTCAAATCAAGGTTATTATATCAAACATCGAACTAACTTAAAACAAGATCAATGCCATCATGTTTTTTCCTCTAATTTTTAACTCATATTATAATTTTATCATTAATTAGTTTTACTAAATTCAATGTCAATTCAAGAACTCTTTGATTTTTAAGAATTTGAGTCAATTTAATTAAGTTAATATTTTAACTTTAAGTAAATAGAGATTATTATAAAAGTTTGAAATATGTAAATCAGTTTAACATTTGCTAACATTTCTCAATTGGTGCAAAGAAATAATGCAAATGACATTCATTAATCTGATGGCTGTCCTCATTATATATGATTCTCTCCCTTATTTTTTTTTTGCTCGTTTGTACTTTTAATAACCACACCATTCATGACTTATTAATTTTTGCCTATTTTGCAATTTAATAAAGTTATACTGTCTTTGCGTCACTCAAAATACCAAAAAAAGTTCATAAAATGTCATTTTATTCTTACGTAACTCCTATGAAATGATGTTTAATGAGCAAATTTTTAATTGAATGTCAATTTGAATCGTTTCATAATTAATAAACGGGTTAATTAAATATTTTATTTAAAATTATAATATTATAAATTTTGCAATCAATTCCCTAATCAATGCTTTCATTCCCTTCTAAACCGATATTAATATTAAAATAACGTTAAATTAATTTAAATATTTAAAAAATATTGCAATATTTTCTCTTAGTGTCAATTAGAAGAACTAAATTTTAAATGAAAAAAACCTCTCGAACATTGAGTAACTTAAATAATGGTAAAGATTTTTGAATCATTTTCATTCTCATGCAGTCAATCGAATAGTTAAAATAATTCACATAATTATTTTCTTTTTGACGTTTAATCTTTTAATTCATTGGAAAAAATTGAGGCAATTATATATTTTTTACTTTCTTAGTCTAATTTTCAATCAGTTCCGAATAGGAACACGAGCTCTTACTTAAACTTTAATATAGAGACGCATTTCTATTTAATGTGAATAAACTCAACAAATGTTTCAACTTTGAAATGATGTGTCGAACATTAAATTTAATTATTGAAAAATTTAAAGAACTAAAACTCAAGTTTATTTCAATGGTTTAGAGGCAAAACCTTAATAGCAATTGAATTACTTGCACTACGACAAGAATCAATGAGACGGTTTTTTTTAATCTAACTGATAATCTGATTTAATCATCAATTCACATAATAGCTTGTATTTATCTCAATTAGGAATCATTTAAAATAATTTGTATTGAATATTGGTTAGCATAAATTTGATCATTCTTCACGCAAATAATTATATAATTCACAATTATAATGATAATTATTTTGTGCAATATCTATATTCATATTACTATTAATTACTATATTTTATTCGAACTAGTTTATTGGCATAAAACAGAGCAAAACTCCGGGCGATTTACTTAATTGGTGCCAATAAACTTTATCACAGTATTTTCAATCTTTTCACCAAAATGAGAGACTTAAAAGAGAAGGAATTTTTTAGCATTTAAGGATTACATATTATGATGCAGGGAATAAAAGATAAAATATTTTTCAAATTAATACAAGATTTCATCTCATTTAGCGGATGACACAATTTAATGTAATTAAAGCTTATTCATGCTATTAATAATTATGTTTTAACAATCGATTCGTGAGTTGAAAGTGTATATTGACTCTACTATTTCGAGTTTTTCAACAAGTTATTAGAATTCATTTTAATGTAGAAATATTTTTTTTTTGATAAAAAAATGAGATAAAGAAACTAAAAACTCAGTTCTTATTGATAATCATTTCTTTCAACACTGAAAATATGACTCTTTATGTGATAATAGGAGACTTGAAAAGTTTGAATACAATGTTCTCGAGAGTAAATAAAATAATTTTGAATAAAATATCGTGAATTCGTGAACGAATTATACTTGAATATAAGCTTTTAAAAAATGGATTAACAGTTTTGAGCAGATATTCGTGTTTGACCATCAATTTTATATCACTTCAAATGATTGTTATTGTATAACCACATAATCAATAATAATCATATTTTTCTCTATAACATACTTAATGGTTTTGAATACAATCATTTTGACAGAAGTGGCTTCAATTCATTCTTGAAGCAAACGCTTTGTTACCAATGATTTCTATCCAATTTTGAATTTTGATAAACTATTTTTTTTTATATATAAATAAACATTTTTCCTAAAATAGTTGCTTTAGGATTATATTTCTGTTAATTATCGTGAAATCAATTAAAATATTTGATACTTTAGCAAATACTGTACAAAACTAAATATAGAAAACATGATAACCTTTTAGCATAAATTCCGAAATATTCATTAGAAGATGCTAATAAAAAATAAATAAATGAATATTTAGAATGTTAAGTGTGTCTTTCCTGACCTGAACTTGAAACCAAAAATTGTGACATGCAATACATGCAACCTTTGCATTTATGCAATACTTTAGTAGCTGTTAAGCTAGTTTTTATGTTTCTTGTAATCAAAACTTTAAGTTTTTTTTCTCAAACTTCAACATTAATCAAATGAACTCTCTATCCTTAGATAATGCGATTTATTAATAAATTGCTTCTTTAAATGTTATGAGAGTTATTCAGCTAATCCGATGGGAATTAGACTTAATTTATTCGGTTCTCAATACAAATGTTCTCAGCAACTAATTGATATCACAGTTCGGCACTCATTGCCGCTATTCTTGCATTAAAATTAAAATTATTTTTAAATTATTCAATACGTCAAATTCGAATCATTGAATGTTAAATCATATTTACAATTCAAATTTGTTTCATTAGTTATTTTCATTTGGCTTATATTTGAAAAAATATCATTAATTATAAGATTTGCAAACGCTTTATACATAAATAATAATTTCTGATTACTCTCTCAACAATAAATTTTCAGAGATTTGCAGAATTATAGGACTTGAGTAAATAAATATAGACTTTACATATCATATTATAACGTGTTTAATAAATGTGTTTTTAGGTATTTGGGAAATTTTGGTTAATTTTTGTATCTAAATGTGGGAATTTAAGTGAAACCGCCTGAGAATTTAATCCTGTTTAAAAATAAATATATTTTTCAAGGATTTTTTTTTAATTATACACAAATTTAGTTTACGTTAAGATTCAATTTTCACATTTTGGGAATGAAAGTGAATTTAGTTTTATCCTACATACAAATCATTATAATTATGTGAATGAGCTATAATAATAATAATAATAATTGAAATTATAATTGTTTAATTGAAAACCAACTATTCCAACAAATAAAGTACTTAGTCTTGTATTATTTGAATGATTTTATCTTTTCTTCATTTCAAGTAAAATAACAATTTTTTCTTCTTTTCGCTTCAATGAACATCACTTTTATTTTGTTTCAAAAAACAAATTAAGACAAACAAAAATACAAAATTAAACAATTAACGAATAGAATTCATTCATTGCTCTCTTGATTTCTTAGAGAATTATTTCTTAAAGAAGTTTTTCGAAAGAGAATGAAAAAAAAGATATTGAAAAAGAAACTCGATTTGATTTTTTCTCTTTTTAATTAAGTGGTTGAATATTAATGAAATCGATAGAATGAGGAAAGTTTAAGAATAAATTTTATTAAAATAATCTTAAAAGAAGTATTTTGTCGAATAACGACAAAATATATATTATATCAAAATATGATTTAAAGACTCAATTTTGTTAAATCACGTCCTCCTCGCGTAACACTTTTATTATTATGACATTTAAAATGCAATTCAGCTGAATATATATTTTTATATTCTATTCATATTTCTCTTTAATATACAATACTTTCATTTGAATTGAAAAAGTGTAGCTAAAAATAACTATAAAATAATTGTTGAATAAAATATCAAATATTTATTGCTATTAAAACTTTATGTTATAATAAGATCCAAATAAACTTTACATAACTTTAATTAACAGTTATTGTTGAACTAATTGAATAGCTATAAAGATTTAGATCAATCGGACACAAAGTCATTCTCAAACCTAATTCTCATTTAATAAAAATCTTTTGATTCATTTTGTGTGTCATCAAAATTTTTATAATCAATAGAAATAAACTTATGAATGAAAAGAATGAATAAATGCTATTGAAAAATATGATTCCAAATAAGGCCTTAATAATTGATTGTATGATAACAATTAATTAAGCAATTTTGCTATCAATAGTAAGAACAGTAAATAGTTAGTTTAGACAATGTCAAAGCTGTAGGCAATTTGTTTAAGTTATTCATTATTTAAATGTTATTCTAGTTATGAAAACGAGAACTCGTCTCGCGAGACGAAATCAATTTTTAATCAAATTATTTTTGAGGCGAGACGAGATGAGACTGAACCTCAAAAATCCAAGTATTTTCATGACTATTCTATTCTCGATAAGTTAGAAGAAAAAAATATCCCATCAATATCTTCGATCAAAATATAGACTTATGATTTCAATATATCGTAAGATTGATAGAAAATAAAATAACTGCTTTACTAAATTTTAAGTTTTAAAATAGGGTTATGTTTAAGGAATGAGCCTATTATTCATTTTACGGAAGGTTTTTTGTATGACTGATTGCAGTTTTGTGGTCAACATAATGATAACAACGGGTGTTATATTGCAGTATTTTTAATGCCATTGCATTCCATCCTTGTATAGATTATAACAGTGACTGCTGTTGTTCTCAGTCTTTACACCCCTTCCTTAGTCATACCTATTCCTATCAAATCTTAAGAATTTCAATAGTTTTTCTTCAGTTTCTTTTACAATCCATTTGAATTGTTTTATTATTGTATTTCTTGCGTGAAAAGGACTTTCCGATCGCTTGCCTCTCAGGCATCAATTGTTAAGAACGATTGTTTTTACAGTTTTATAAAATATTTTTTCAATTCAACTATTTGGTATTTTTGCTGAACAAGTCGATTGTGAAATAAGAGCGAAATGATTCACTAAAAACACTTAATATTAAAAAAGATCGATTCACTGAACTCTATTTTAAATATAGATTAAGTTTATGTTTAATGCAAACCACAATTTATTTTTTTTTCTTTTATCATTTAAACATTTTTGAGAATCTAAACGCATTTCAATTTTCAATAAAATTTATAACTCATTCAATTTAATAAACAAATAATAGTATTAATCAAATTAAAGATCTTAAGAACTTAAGGATTGACTAATTTATCTCAATATTAGTTTGTTATTAAAACTAATGATAATTAATAGAAATTCATTTCAAATTTGAATCTGAATTCTTCTAATATTCTGATCGAAATCA
This sequence comes from Malaconothrus monodactylus, assembly GCA_034697245.1. Classification (NCBI taxonomy): domain Eukaryota; kingdom Metazoa; phylum Arthropoda; class Arachnida; order Sarcoptiformes; family Malaconothridae; genus Malaconothrus; species Malaconothrus monodactylus. The sequence goes on from JAQIWZ010001467.1 coordinate 10,912, forward strand.
TGACTAGATTCTAATAATTTTTTATAAATTATTAAAACCTAATTCTATTCAAGTTTATCGATTATTTTCATAAGTCTATTGAATAGAATGAATGATTTAATTGAATGACAAAAAAGGAGAAAAGGCTAAAAATCAAAAATAAGAAATTTCTAAATAAGTGCTGCCATACAATCAAATCCTTGAAAGAAATAAAAATAAATTAATAATTCATTTAAATTATTAACATTAAAATTAATTTTAAGAAATCCTTAACAAAAGAACCTATAATTAATTCAATGAAATTCTGGAACCAAAACTTTTTGAAAGAAAAACTTTTTAATAGAAAAACTTTTTGAGAAAAGAAAAACTTTTTAAGAAGAGAAAGACTTTTTGAGAAGAGAAAGACTTATTAAACGCCATCTATTGGTATGAAATAATTCATTTTCAGATTTCAACGTGATATCAATTAATACAAAATAATTTTGAAGGAAATGATATTACAGTTTTAAAGGATATTATCCTTATCAACAAAATTAACGTTTAATTAATATTCAATTTGATAGATTACAATATCTTTGTGAAAAAAAATTAGATTCAGAGAGAATGTGACAAAAAGTTAAAAGAAATAAAATATTATTTAATAAAGAAATGAAATATTATTTAATATTAATATAAATGAAGTCTTGGTTGTAATATAAGTATTGCATTAATTATAGTATTGATTATTAGTTCGTATTTAATATCAAAATTAAAATGGGTTTTAATCGAAGAACTAATATTTTGAATTTAAGGGATCAGGTATTTAGACATTAATCATTTGATGGATTGTCTCTTCTATTGTTAATATTATTAATCATTTAGTCATTAGTTGTATTGTTGTAGAGCAACAATAGAAGACACGAACCATCGATTGATAATTAATAATTAAAGATCG
>JAQIWZ010001468.1:0-11819 GCA_034697245.1 Malaconothrus monodactylus
AAATAAATTCAATCAATAATTAAATTATAATTAAATTAAATATTAATTAATAAACAATAAATACTCACGACTGCCATCGCTTTAGATTTGGTTCAAAACGGAAAAGGAATTAACTATTGATTTTGGTCCACATGTCTTTTCAATATTCAAGACGTTATTTATTTTACAAGAAATCAAAATTTCATAAAAAACGTTCAAATAATAGATTTGAAACTAATATATATTTCAATATAAAAATATTGAATATTTTAATAAAAGTATTTGACGTTATTTTTGTATTTTATAAAATGGTTGAAATTCATTAATAAAAAAAGTAAATATTTATAATTGAAATATTATTTAAACACATATTTTGACAAATCACTTATAAATAATTTAATGATTAAATTAAATGAAAAAATGAGTGAAACAATAGATTCGAATCCGTTATCAAATAAAATAAACAAAATATTTCGCTCACAATTAGATCAGGTATTCGTCTATTTATTAGTTTTCAATTTTTAATAAAAGTTTGAATTTAATTTAATTTTTAGGAAACTTTAGACGCTTTGAAAAGTGTCTCACAATTAGTGAATGAAAATAATTTAACGATAAGACGAAACTTAAGAACTAATATTGAAAAACAAAGTCTTGTAATTAATGAACAATTTATTGAATCGTTTCGTGACGTAAATGAATGTCTCGAAGACTTGTATAAAAATGTCAATTATATGAATGATTGTTGTCATCAAATGATTAAACAAATTGAGGTCTCATTTGTTTTGATTTCAAAATTTATTTTTAAAATTAATTTATTTAATAAATAATAATATTTTTAACAAGTTTTGAAATGATCTAAACTTTTAGGTGACTCGAAGTCAAACCTCCCATTTATTGAATAATACAAATCAATTAAGAGATGAAATGTACGAAATTTTTTTTTAATTTAAATTAATTTAATTTTTTTCTGAATTCACTTTTGTTTTTCATTCGAGTTAAAGAATTGTCTACTTTTATAGCAAACAAATTCAAGTAAAGGAATCGATTGCCAAAGGCTTTATCGATGCGTTTCAATTGAAAGCCGAAGAAGTTATGATAATTCGAGGTTCGGGTACTTCTAATACCGAAGACATTGACGAACGATTCTTTGAAGTGCTCAATAAAGTGAAGAAAATTCATGAAAACTCTAAGATTTTGCTAACGAATAATCAACACATAACCGGGTCTGACATCAAATTCAATTCTTTTATATTTAAGCTAAGAATTAATTGATTGAATACTTATTCCATAACTTATATTTGTACCCAAGAATCGAAATAATGGATTCGATGTCATTACATGAAGAGGCGGCAAATGAACGCTTATATCGCTGGACATTAAATATTCTGCGATCGATCAGCTCTGATGTCATTGAAGTTCATCCGCAGTTATTTCGCGCAATGGCTTGTCTTCAAGACAGAGAAATTCTATTCAAATATTGTTTAGACGAATACGTGACAGTCCGCCGATCGGCAGTTGTTCGCAATTTCATCGATGCCTTAACTCGTGGCAGACCTTCTGGTAATCCGTCTGCTATTGAGTCACATTCTAATGATGTTATTCGGTATATCGGTGATATGTTGGCCTTTTTGCACCAATCGATTGCTTCTGAAAAAGAAATGATTGACTCTTTGCTCAAGTTTTGCAATCAGGAAAGTTTGAAATTAAATAATTTGACGCAAACTTCACTTTCATCTATCACTGAAGGTCTAATTAATGGACATTTTTTCATAATTAATATTAGATTTAAATTAACATTGATTTGAATTTCAGGCTTATCTCGTCCTTTGAAAGTAAGAGTAGAGCAGAGTTTGATATCAGACAATACAAGTTCAATAAAAAACGGTCCTTCTGTTTACTATCGCGTTAAAAACTTAATCAGTTTCTATTTGCAAACTATGAAACAAACACTATTACCGGAATCACCATTTATTTATACCCTTAAAGAATTGCATACATTGAGTGATAGAATTTTCTATAATAGTCTTAATTACTATTGTGTTGCGCGTATCGGAAAATCCAATACAAGTGATATAGAATTGCCTCCAAATGATTTAAAGCCCACCGAATCTGTCATTCAAATCGTTGCTTTACTCAAAGAAGTGCTTTCGTGTCAAAATTCTTGTTTGGCATCAGATGAAGAACGAAAGCTTGAAATTCAGCAAATCTTAACAACAGTTATCGAACCGTTGATACAATCGTGTATTATTTCTGCCTCGAAGTTAACAGCAATAGAAATGGCTGTCTTTCTATTCAATTGTTTGTTTACAATTCAGTGCACTCTAAATGATTACGAATATACCGATCAATTCAAAGATGTGATCAGAATTCAAATGGATTCTCATATCGAAACTCTGATTAACGAACAGTTATCTCATATAATCACGTTTTTAGGCATGAGTTCATTACATAATGCAGTTTCGCAAAAGGATGAAATATTTATGCCGTTATCGACGCTTTCGGGTTGTGATCCTCTGGCTATACGTTCGTGTTTGGTCTGTATATTAATCACAAACTCATATTTAATAAAATTGTTTTCATTTCAAAATTTTGATTTCAGAAAAAATTGGACACTTTCATCGCTTCGCCGACAGCTCTAGTCCTAAAACACGTCAATGCCCTCATCGACAATGAGACTAAGTATTGAGTTTCATAAGAGTTCACTTCAAATCAAATCATTTATTAATTCTTATAATTTCAGAAATATCTTATGGAAGCGTTCATTAGAATTAATTTGTGGTATTTATGAACTGATTTATGAATCAGTTCACGATTCAGTTAACAATTATGAAGACCCCAACAGTTTAATGAATTACAAACCTGAACAAATTAGAATACTTTTACTTTAAGTTATTTAAAATAAATCAATTTAGAATTCGATTATGAGTTTTATTTATTAATTTTAAGTTAAATATTGTATTTAAATAATTATACATTAATATAAACTAAAATAATATACCGAATGCTTTTGAGAGATTTTCTTACATATAGTTCAATACATTCAAAAAAGTTACAAAACAGCTATTAATTGATTCACGAGAATAACAAAAATAGTTATATTTTCAGCATTTGAATAATGAAGTTATTATTCAATTGAATTCATTGAACGGCAAATTCTGTAAAAAAGGGAGAATTTGGAGCCAATGAGAGGCCATCACAAGTTTTAAAATGTTAGACAAGTAAAAGATTTAGCAATTAGTTGATTAGAAATTTTGGGCAACGAACACAAAAATTGAGGGTTTAATATTTTGATTACTAATTCTAATAAGAATTTGGTATTTATTTTATTTACTAATTTTATAACATTTATAATTAATTTCAATTATTCATTCATCAAAAGTTTGTTCTCGATTTTGTTCACAATTATAATTTAGATTTGTTTCAATTTCAATACAATTAGAGATTAATTATATTTTGAAAAGTCTCGATGCTATCGATTAATAATAACACTCAATACATAAGATGAAGATTCAATAGTTATTCAAACGTTGATAAAGTTTATTTTGAAATTAGAATTGACTTACATTTGAAAAGAGTAAGTAAAACAAGACTCACTATTCTTTTGGGACAAATTAACTGCTTATGACTTATCGTGAATCAGTCTCTTCCAGCGCTAACGAGTTGTAGAATAAATAGGAATATGTAGACGATATCCACGTATAGCATAATTGATCCGAGAATATACTCTTCAGGACTGATGGAATACTTCTTTCCGCCAGTTATGAGTTGTGTGTCATACGCCAAGAACTAATTCAATAAACAAATTACCGCTAATTAATTGTATAAATAAATAAATGAGTGATAGAATGCAAACCAATATAAAGATGACGACACCAATAGCGCAATAAACAATATAAACAGTTCTGGTTCTCATGAAAATCATACACAATCCGGCTATAAATAGACCCAATGAAGCGATCGCTAGCGCCCAACCAAACCGAGTGAAGTCGAACTATAGTTTAATATAGATTTAACAAATTGAACTAATTGTCAAATTCTGAGACTTAATAATTGCTAGAATTGGAAATTAATCGAAGTTCGCAATCAAATCAAACTTATAAAAGACTCTAAAAGCCTTGAATATAATTAAACTTAAAGGGTTTGTGAGCAAAGCATATGTTTCTCGAATTAATGTTTCATTCTATTCATTAAGTTCTTAGTAATGATATTGTTCTAAATGCAGAGTTTTCTATCTCTTGCTATAAATTATGTTTTAATTGATTTAAAAAATATTTGCGTAAAAAAAGAAAAATAATTATTCACTTTAGTCCAGAAGGAGAGAAGAGATACAGCCGTACAACAGGCGAGAGTGATTCCAACCGCAATCAAGACAGTATCCAATTTGTGATGAGCGCAAATCATCGCTACCATAAAACTCAACGCAAACGTCTATTTGAAAAACAATTTTTTGATTAACTCTTAGAATGAACTCTCAATTAATGCCATCACTTATAAGCCATGACTTCATTTTTAGACTTACAAAAAGACCCAATAATATGAAATTTGTCGGGTAATTACGACGCGGGCCTTCGCAACACATCAAAGTTATGTAGAGCGACAAAAACACAATACTATAGAAATTGAAATTAAATTTAAGTTATGTATTGAATAATAATAATACCGATAAGCAGTTTATTATAAATATTAATATTTTTCTGAATTAATGACTTAAAAGCTTGAGTTTTATAGAGAATCAATCGATAATGAGAAAAGATTTTAGAAAAGACTAATAAAAAAAATTATTAAAATTAAAGATTATATACAGAATCTTATTGAGCAATATTATAGATTGTCATTCATTCAAAATTATTTAAAAATAAATCATAATAAATGTTCAAAAATGAATAAATGAAGACTCACTACGCGACATAATAAGTCCAAATATGACTTCTAAACCAACTGGCAATCGATGGTCTGAATGTTTCGAATAAATCATTTATTAAAAAAAATCGAAACAAAATTAATTAAATGTTTAATTTTACGTCAAAATGACTATAGCTGTGAAGCCGAATGTGACCAACAGCTGCAGCGAAAGAATAGAATAGACTTTTTGGACAAACATTCTTCTGATGGTCTTGTCCGCAAAACCGGCCCAATTGTTGGCCGAGTCATCGTTTGGCAGATTTGTCACAGTATAAGAATCTGCGACAACATAACCAGGATTATAGGGCTGTTGAGGCGCTGTCGCGTATCCAAAGTTTGGGTCACCATATTTTGGCGGTTGTGGCGGATATACCCCTTGCTGGACATAACTTGCATTTTGTGTATTGAAACCGGGTGGAGGCGGTTGTGATCCAGCTATGAGTTAATCAAATTTATATTTAATCAATAATTAATTGGAATTATTTGAAACTCTATCACAGAATGTTTCTCTATTTACTAAATAATGTTTTAAATAAATTTTCAAAATTAAATACTGCGCTAAAAAGTCTGGAATTTAATGGTTTAATATTTTTTTTCTTTCCGTTAAGTTTTCGAGAAACAATTTGTTGAGAGTTTATAAAAAACATAAATTAATGAATAATTCTTACTTTGAGGATATGGGTATTGAGGAGGATATTGTTGAGACATTTCACTAATAATATAATATTCAATATAAATATATAAATCATAATTAATGTTAAACAAAAGTTGACTTACAATTCAAATCAATTTATTTTCAAACTTGAAATTAAGATTTTTTTGTCGAAAATCTGAAAAATTTGAACAAAATTAAATCAAATATGACTTTAATTAAAAAACGAGTTAATTATATGTATTTGAAATGCTTCTAATCGTAAGATAAGAGAATCTCTTATCATATCTGATATGATTGATATCAATATTATTTGTCAATATATACTCAATTTGTCATTAAATAATATGAACTCACATTTAGTTGAATAGCAGATAAACTATTATTTGAATGAAAATTTCAGTTTAAATGACAGCAAATTTTTAAATTTGAAATCAATAATAATTATCAACAATTAATTTCATACAATTCAATACTAACTATAAGTTATTTTGAAAAAATAAAAATATTTGAATGACTTCTAATCGCAACCGCAATAAATTCTAACCTCAAGAATATTCTTAAACTTATTATTAATATCTAATCGAATGAAAAGTATGTCAAACATTAATAATAATAAACTAAAAGCCATTTCTTTTATTAAACGTGATATTTATTCAAATATTTGAATTCAAATTTGAAATGAAAAAAATTGTAATAATTTATTCATTATTTTGAGTCAATAAAAGTATAATATTTTACTATTAATAATATTTAATTCAGAAAATAAAATATTAATTAAATACTAATTATTTATTGAGAAATATCTAAAATCAAAATTCAAACTAACCTTTAATTGAATCTCAAATAATATTTACTTAACTTTTGAACAAAAAAATATGGCTAACAATTAGATGAGAAACAAAATTAAGTCTAAATTTAAATCTAATTTAAATTAATACAAAAAATTAGACTTTTGTTAATTATAATTAAAAGAAAAATTGAGTCAATATTTTTGAGATGCCATAAAATATGAGATAATATAATATTGTGTTTCTATAGAAACATATATTTAAGGCTTTGCATCAAAAGAGTGCAATTGATAAACAATAAATTTAAAGAGAAATGTTGTGACGTTTCATTCAATGTCTCGCTAGTGTTACGTCACTCCAAGTGTTTCATTTTTTTCGTACTTACAGTTTAATGAAATAATGTTCCGCAATAAAAGTTTCCATTTTTATAATTTATTCACTAATCAATAAGTTCTATAATATTAAAGTTCAAAAGCTAAAGGTCTTTATCTAATGATTATGTCATTTAAAAAGTTTGAAACTTTTTTGCTTTGAACCCAATCCAAGAAATTCAATTCAGACTAAACTTTGTGTTCAAAGCTGTTGCTTAAAAAATTGTTTATAAGAATAGTTTATAATTTTTGGCTAAGAATAACTGCTAATTATATTAAAGAACGATAGCTAAAAATGTTTGAAGAGTTTAACTGATATTCATTAATCTCTAAAGTCATTGTTATCTTCAAGTTATTAAACATATTCCTTACAAATTTCGATAATTAAGTTGACTTTGAATTTGTTTGAGCTTAAGATTCGAGATAAACACTTTTGTGGTTCACTTTAAGGAATTGTAAAAAAGATTGGGTTAAGTATAAAAATTTGACAAATTCTTATAACACAATTTGAAAACTTAATAAAAAGTAAAACATGACTCAAATAAATGAAAAACATGCAAAATATTAGAGCATAAACTTTGAAATTCTAATTGATTTCAATTCATTTAATTTAAAAGATTTGTTTGGATTTTGTTGTCTTTTTTCAACCGTAAATTAGATTTATGGCAAACAATGAGAATAATAGCGATCTCTCTGTTTGTAATTAAGTTGATTTAAAGGACATTTACATTAACAAAACTCTCAGAATCTAATATCAAATTACGAGCTTTTAATGTCATACGATATTTGTTCATCTCTTTAGCCAACAATTGATGTCAAACGAGTTATTGGTTTGAGATAAGATATATTTAGGCACAAAAGTTGAGATAACAATATCCAAACACTTCATGCAAAAAGAATAAGACAATAAAACACTAAGAAGTGATTCGTATTAAACATTAGATCGCAATTAGTTTTGAAAAATGTTGAAATTAATGGTCAATACTTTATTGTTTATAGGCTTTATTTTAGTGCAACAAATAAGTGGTGACACACCCGCTAATTGTACATTCGATGATATTCAAGGCTCGTGGCTTTTCTCTGAATCGGACAGATCTTCGGGCAAAAAAGAAATATGCAATGGATCGCAAGTAGTGGTCAACAAATTGAAAGTTGATTTGCTTTTTCCTGACATAGCTATCGATCAATACGGAAATAAAGGTTAAATGTTTAGCAAACAGTTTTAGAAAACAATTCATTTTACTTAAAATCATTTAATTATAGGATTTTGGACTTTGATTTACAATCAAGGCTTCGAAGTAGTTATAAACTATCGAAAATACTTTGCATTCTCTTATTATGAACAGAAGGGCTCGAATGTGACCAGTTATTGTCATAAGACACTTCCCGGTTGGTCGCACGACATATTAGGTCACAATTGGGCCTGTTTTGAGGGCAACAAAATTAATTCACGAATAACACCGAAGACAAACATCTATAATATCGAAATACCGAATGGATTTTACTCACAAAATAAAGAACTTATAAGAAAAATTAATTCAGTTCAAGACCAATGGACGGCTAAATATTACCCGCAATTCGAGGGAAAATCATTGCGTGAAATACACCTCATGAAAGGCGGACCAAAATCCAAAATTTTGAAGTAAATTCAACGAAACTTTTTTCTCTGTAATACTATTTTCAAAAATGAATCGTCTTTTTAGTCCTCCAGTTCCTGCTTTGGCGACTGAAGAAATAAAAATACTTGCGGCGCAATTGCCTGAAAATTTCGACTGGAGAAACATCAGTGGACAAAATTTTGTGTCAGCCGTCAGGAATCAAGGCTTGCAAATCAAGTTATATTGAATATTAATTAATTGAAACAAATCTATCTGTATCTGATATATAGGTTCGTGTGGCAGTTGTTACTCATTCTCAGCAACAGCTATGATAGAAGCGAGACTTAGAGTTATGAGCAATAATAGCGAAAAGGTTGTGTTATCGCCACAAGACGTTGTCAGTTGTTCAGAATATTCTCAAGGTATTAATAATAACTATTTTAAGTGCAATTCTTAATCTTTTTCTTATTCAAAATTATTTTATTGAATAATTAACTTTTGACTTAACTATTAAACTAAAACAATCTCTAATTTGCTCCAAAACAAAATACATTGTAATTGGTTATGAATTGATTTCTGTTTCTAATTTTTTAATTTAAAAAATTTGAATTTAAACTTTAGGCTGTGAGGGAGGTTTTCCTTACTTGATAGCAGGAAAATATGGACAAGATTTTGGTTTAACTCCAGAACAATGTAATCCATATACTGGAACCGATAGCCCGTGCAAAGAGAAAACTTGCAAAAGATATTATTCGGCTGACTATCATTACGTCGGAGGTTTTTATGGCGGCTGTAATGAAGAGCTTATGCGAATACAATTAGTGAAAAACGGTCCGATGTCTGTGTCTTTCGAAGTTTATGACGATTTTATGTCATATTCCGGTGGTATTTATCGACACACAGGCATCAGTTCAAGTGGTCTTGAATTTGATCCGTTCGCGATCACGAATCACGCAGTTTTGGCAGTTGGTTATGGAGTCGAAAGTAAAAGTGGTCAAAAGTATTGGATTGTAAAGAATAGTTGGGGTGAGGAGTGGGGCGAAAGCGGATATTTCAGAATAAGTCGAGGAAATAATGAATGCAATATTGAAAGCATTGCAGTCGAAGCTTTTCCAATACCTTAAAAACCATAACTTAAATATCGATTTTGATTATTGTAATAAAATGAGAAAATTGATAAATTGCAACATTCATTAATTTTTATTAAAAGCCAAACAGAAATTAATTAATTTAGAATTTTAAAATTTATTTTGATTAAATTAAATTTGAACCAATCAGTTCTGTTATCTGCTATCGCCATTAGTATCAACCGGTTGCGCTAATAACACCGGTACCGACTTTGTTGATTGTAGGGGCGCCGCCGCCGCCGCCAGAGCTACCTCCTGCAGCATCACCGCCTGCGCCACCACCGGTACCTTGGCCTACAAACAAATGATAAAATATGAGTGAAAATTGAGAGAAAGATCAAATTTAAGCAACATTTAAGCTCATTTTGAACATAACTAGAAAAGTATCAATATTTCTAAATCTATTTTATTTAAAACTAAATTTACTGATAAAAAAAATGAATATTTGCAAAATTGACTTACAATCAGTAACTGCAGCAAATGCAGCGAGAACAAGAAGAGCAAGAATTATAAATTTCATGACTGTATAGTTTAGATTCTTGAATCCAAAGTGATTTGCAAAGGATTCGAGTGTGACTTATATACCTGATTGATTCAATTCGCACCTGTCGTTTTAATTTGCTTATTAAAAGGTTTACGTAATTTTAATAATTAAAATATCAATTATATTTCATGGACTCTTTGAAAAAGTCGATGAATAAACAATTGAGCAATAAAAAAGTTTACTTTTTTGATGAAATATTTGAACAATAAAGTAAAACATTAATTATAAAATGAAAAAATCTTTTGATGATTATTTAACGATCATTTGAGTGACACCATTAGGGTTACAGATAGGGCTCACTTCAAATCTGGGCATTAACCCAAAATGGTATGGACTTAACATTTCAAAAATATATTCAAATAAAATATTTAGAACTATATTCAGTAATTTTCGATAAGAATTATATGATTTATGATTAAATTAACAATTGTGATGAATATTTTTATGATTCAAATGTTTTTCTAACAATTTTCTAATGAAGAAAGCTTACAATTCAAACTTCAATTTCAAATAAATATTTCAACTTCTGTTAGAACGCTTTGATTCCTTCAAGATTTAACAATTGAGGACATTCATTGTCCAGACGGAGGTCACTCTGTATTCTCATTGAATGAGCCGAAATCTCTACATTCCAGGTTAAATCTGGACTTCTGGCATCCGTAGACACAATACGAAAATTCTAATGATGTTCTTATTTAATGTTTTCATTTCATTAAAACTTGGAGTGATTAAACAACTGTTATTTTTAATGTTTTCGAAATACTGTAAGTTCAAATTATTGAAATATTCAGTTCAATTCAATTCAATTCAGTTCACCTAAAGAATGATATGAATAAGAGCTGATTGCAAAATAATATGAAGAAAACAGTCTATAATTTATTTAATCAAACAATTTATCAGTGAATAGTTGAGAGAATTTCTATTCAAATTATGAGCTAATCCATAGGACAAACTGATAATCATTTTTCTATTTGCGTAATCATTTATTCTTTACACATGGGATGTTCAGCTTTAGAGCTCATGAATAACAAGTTACGACAGAAACACAAACTTTGTTAAGAAATAACAACAATCATTATAAGCTTTGGAAAACTTATTTTAAGGAAAATTTATAATTTAAAACTAGAAAAATAGAAGCGATAATTACTTATTATAAATAAGATAAAAAATTATGTGAAACAACTCATGAATTACAGAATTAATTAATTTAATTAAACTTTAAATTAATTTCACTCACAAAAAACAGTTAGATTATAATATTTGTAAATTATATAAGTTTTGAATTATTTGAATAATTAATATTAAGTAAAGTGGAACAAAAGGCATCAATTTTTCCAAAATAATTACATTGTCATAAGTATTTCATTGCTTTAAATGCCTGTAATATTAAAAAATAGAATTTGATTCTGTAATTAATATTCCTTCAAATAGAAAGTAAGAAATTCTAAATTGTTGTTGTAATTGAATAGATATCTGCAATAAAAGACTCCTGAAATTGATTAGAAAATTTTATTCATAGAAGATCTGGCAAACACTCAGAGAAAGATTTGCCACTCATTTCTGGAGGAGAATAGCATTTTCCCACAAGAATATCATTGAGATGTAGTTTAGAAATCCAACCCATATTTTCACATCTGCAGTCGATCAGATTTTCTATGAAACGAACAAAATTTATTTTTATCATTCGAGAAAAGTAACAAATTTATAATTAACAAATCAAGTTTTTGATTACATTAAATCTAATTTACAAGAAAGCAATTTCTAAAGCACAGAACACTATACCTGTCAAATCAATATAAGTCAAATTATTAAGTCTATTGGTCGCCAGATCGCCCCAAATTGAATTTTTCTCAGC
>JAQIWZ010001469.1:0-11819 GCA_034697245.1 Malaconothrus monodactylus
GATCTATCCCCAATTATATAGACTCGCGTACGAGTGAAGAGTTTTCATTTCACAGCAGACAATCAAATAAATGCGATTATTTCATAACAATATTTATAAGTTATCAGTTATAATGTAGTTATAATTGGACTTTGACTTTTTTGCTGTCAGTTATTTTAAGGTAACAAATACTTAAACATATGACATACGTTTAAATATTGATATTAATGAGACTCACAAGAATTGAAAAACTTAGACATTTGGACACTTTTAATTTTGTTTCAGTCAAAACGTTCAACTTTTCTTAGTTTCCCAGAAAAAGAAGTTTTGCAGACACAATGATATCTTACTTCTTGCAATTCTAAACTCTATTTTTGCTCAATAATACATCATTGTATAAAAACAGTAGGCTTTCAAACAGTATTTAAGTTAACTCTCAAGCGAAAAACCTGGAAATCAATTCATTGCTTTCTAACCTTTTGATTAGAATATTATAAAGAAATTATTTTATCGCAATCTTTTCCTCAATTAAATATGATTTTGAGTTTTTTTTAATTATTCAAATTTGAATTAATTTTTAAATCAAATCTCTCTTGTTTTGTGCGAAAATTATGACTTTCTTTAGCGAGAGAATTAATGAAAAGTGTAGTGAATTAGAGCTCAAAACAAATCATATGAATATGTTGTATAAAATATCAAACATTCGACAAAATATGAGTGCAATGAATGGGTTATTTGAACATAATTTTTAAACTTTCAGCAATAATGAAAAATTTATTGCTGCAAAAGACCAGGATTTTGATTTGCGTAAAATAGTTATTTGGGAACAAAGTATTGAAAATAAAACCGAAAAATTAAATAATAAGTTATTTAAGTGCGTTTGGCTTCAATGTAGGTATAAAACTAATACGAAATCACTTAAACATCATATTGTTATTCATTTTGATGAGAAATTATATAAATGTGATCACAAGGATTGCAATAAAAGTTTCAAAATTAAGCGCGATTTGAAACATCAAAGATTTACTCATTCAGGAATTAAATTGAAATGTGTTTGGCCTCAATGTAAACACGAAACAATTTTTCCTAAAAATATGAGAAGTCAAAAATTAATTCATTGAGAGAAGAAAAAATTCGAATGCAATTTCAAAAACTGTAATAAATTTTTAAAAAGAAAACAAAGTCTGAATTTCATCAGTGATTAATCAGTGATTAATATGATATTTCAACTAACATAACAATAAAGTTTTTAAAAAGTATTGATTAAATATATATTCATCTCATGATAATTTGCTTATTTCACTGATTCATTAGTAAGTAGTGAGAGATAACAAACCTATTAAATTAATTATGATTAAGATCGAGATAAAAAATTGCATTGTATTCAACGCAAGAGTTCGTATAAAATGATCGATAAAAGCTTCAGTTTTATTAGAATAAATACAAGTCTATTCGAAAATGGGTGTTAAGCTTCAAAAATTGATTAGTTTTATTTTACTCGTTTTATATTTGAATTACTGCAAGACTACTGAACTCAATAATAATGGTTTAATAAGAAGCAATAGTTCATTAATAAAATTTGAAAGTTCTTTTGGAAATTATTGTGAATATCCGGACGATTGCGGAACTAACCAAAAATGCGTCAACCGCTACTGTAGATGTGCTCCTAATTATTTGTGGAATAACTTCGCCTGTGATATAATTAACTGTAAACTCGATAGCGATTGTAGGGATTATGACTCCAAAAGGAAGTGCAATTCGTAAGTCATGAAAATCTTTTTGAAGTTAAAAATACTTCAAATAAAAAATTTTTCTCTTTATTAATTTTTTTATTACAGTTATGGTAAATGCGTTTGCAATAATGGTTACTCACTTTCCAAGCAATACATGCAATGTTTTCCTAATATCGGGACTCAATGTCTAACAAATTCTGATTGTACTCTAAATACTGATCTTTATCGAGTTTGTGCTAACTATCAATGCGAATGTAAACCAAATTATAGATACAGTACTACTTCTGGTAAATGCGAACAATTTAAATGTAAATACGATAGCGATTGTCATGACTACGATTATCATCGGGTTTGTCGTTTTGGTGATTGTAAATGTGAATATGGATTTCCAGAGCGTTGGCAATCAATGACGTGTGGATCAAATACTTCTTATTTAACTTTTTCATTAATTCTGATTTCAATTTCAATCATAATTTATCATTTATTTAATCAAATATAAGGAAAATTTCGACGAAAATTGAAATTTTTCTAAATATTTTATCGATAATTTTTATGAACAAAGGGGAAAAAAGAAAATTAAGTTTTGTGACAATAATAATTGAATTTTAGAAAAAAGTTTTAACTAAATTTATTAAAGAAAATATTAAAATGGTTTTACATTAGTATAATTTTTATGCAAATATTTTGAACTGTAATCTTGTAAAATAATTTAGAGGAAATATCCGTCCTTTGACCTGCAAGGTTTTATGGGTCAGTTGCTATTGTGAGTGTCATTTTAGTTGTTTGATTAATTAATTCAAGTAGTCTCAAACAATACTTACAAGCAGGGTTCGGCAAGGTACCTCGTGCCAGGGGGGGCAACTCTGATAATTTCAAAATTCAAGAAGAGGGTAAACTTTTACCTTGGTTCCCCTATAAGATTTTTTGCTTTCATTTTTTTCAAGGAGGGGGATAATTTTTGCCTAGGTCTCCTCTTTGAGATTTTTTTCCAGAAAATTTTTCCAGGGGGACTATACCCCCTACGCCCACCCCTTGCTGAACTCTGCTTACAAGCCTTACATAATTTTTCAGATAAAAATATGATAATCGTCTTAGAAATAGGAATACAGTCGTAATATTTGGTTAACAAAATACGAACAAATATTTTGAATTATGTATAATGTATGCGAAAATTGAGTCGATATTAATTCTAAATAAAATAATATTATTTAGTTTTGTTGAAACAATTTATATTTTCAAAAATGAAATACAGTTTGAAAGTTATTGTAAGAAAAATAAGGACTGTTTGAATTTAAAAGAAAGGTTCATTTGTTTCGATAATAAATGTATTTGTGATGACAATTATAGCTATGATATGAATGACAATACGTGCAAAAAGTTTATTTGCGAAATAAATACCGATTGTCAGGAAGTGGATAAGAATCGGTTTTGTGAATTCGGTCAATGCAAGTGTGGACTCAACTATTCAATTGACTCAATCAGCAAAATATGTGTTGAGAAACCTGATTATCAGTTCTATTGGTTGTGGTGTTTCTTATTTATGATTCCGAGTGTTATCGCATCTATTCATGGATTAATTAGAAAACATAGACTTAGCAAAAAATTTTAATAAATTTTCAAATTAAATGTATTACAGGATTAATAAATGTCTTTCTTTCCGTATCTCAAAATTTATTGCCATATATTAGCTAATCATTCATTAGAATCTATTGTTATCTCGAGAAATAGTAAAAAATATTACTGAAAAATATTCGTTTAAAATGAAATAACTTTAATAGAGAAGTAATTGAAAACTATTTTGAAAATACTTAAAGAGTGGTACTATTGATACATAAACATACATTATTAACTTTATGATAGTTTTAAAGATTTAATCAATAAAAATGACTTCAAGTCTTTAATTTTTATTTATCCCATTTTTGACACTTTATGCATGTCTTAAGGCAAACAATTTAAAAGTTACTTCTGAAAAAATAAGTTTTTATTTTTGAGTTTCGGTTTAATTCCAATAAAAAGTAAATTGATCTCAATTTTAAAGTATATTTCAAGAATTTGTCATTAAATCCACAAACTATAAAAGTAAACGCTATTATTAAAAAAAATGCTTGTATTTCGGGAAACCCATAATCATTAAATAGTTTCAAAAGTAAATAATATCCTGATAAATATCTATTCATAATATTCCAT
Source organism: Malaconothrus monodactylus (assembly GCA_034697245.1). Taxonomy (NCBI): domain Eukaryota; kingdom Metazoa; phylum Arthropoda; class Arachnida; order Sarcoptiformes; family Malaconothridae; genus Malaconothrus; species Malaconothrus monodactylus. Next base: position 3,900 of record JAQIWZ010001469.1, read on the forward strand.
GTTTTTTCTCACGCAACTCATTTGTATAATTTTAAATTTCTTCAATAATAAATAAATACTCTATCATTTAAATTACAGCTGTCTTTATATATTGTTTTAAAAACTTTAAAAGCTCTTTAGATGTATTGTTCATAATTTTTTAAAAGTTTATCCTAAACTTAAAATAAGTAATGAACTCAAAAATATGTTTTGAAAAAAAATTTATTGCTAATCAATAACTATTAGTTGTTTATTGTTTTTCAAGTTTAAAAATTAAACAAAAATTTGAAACTGTTGTTTTCTGTAGTTTTTCATATTTTATCTTTAATTTCGTTGAGAACTTAAATGAAAGTTCATGTTTTCAAAATGCAGTGAAAATAAATTTTCGAACTTAATTTTTTGAGTAATGGCTCCAAACTTAACAATTCCTGATATCGATAAACCTCTCTATAAACACGGACTCATTTATAAACATGATATCAATAATTATTTCGATGATAATAAACGGAAGAAAAAGCAACGCATGAAAACTCTTGCGCTGAGTGTTTGGATATTATTCAATATTTTTCGATACAGTTTTTACTTAATGTTCAATAAGAACGGAAGAGTTCCTCTTTATTATTTTGATGTAGCGCAAGATGTCGGAGGAATTGCTGTCTACTATTATGGAGGGGCTATACTTTTCGGCATTTTTGGTCTTAGAATAATCTATTTATTCAATTTTAGCGATAGTTCCCATTTTGAATGGTTAGAAATTATAAAACATATCAAAGGATTGAAAGTCTCGAATTTAAACATTCATTTGAATAGCTTTCGAGACTTGTATCGAATGCGCAAATTCATTGATAAAATCAGAATTTTTAAAAAATTCATGACAAAAGGAACACTTTTCATAACTTTCTGTTTCTTTCTAATGTCGGCGACAGTTGTGTTAATACATTACTCATGGATTGATTCTATAAAATATGGTATTTTCGCAACATTTTTCCTCTGTTTCTGGATTTATTACAACACATCGATTGTCTTCGAAAGTGTTTTATACTATTATATCATTTGCGTATTCTGTAAAATGAATCTTGAACTCCTTAATGAGTCGATTCTCATGGTTTCCAAAAAAGATTTCCTTCTGTTCGTAACCATTGATGGAATACTTAAACAACATAACGAATGCTGTAATACAATAGAAAAGTGTAACCACTTTTGGAAGAGATATTATTTCGCACTAATCTATGCAATAACTCCAACAAATCTGATAATTTTGCATCAATTACTCTTCGAAAGTGTATATCCGGCAACACGTCTCTCATTATTTGGATTCTTATTTATTTCTCTCTTGTCTTATATTACTCTAAATTCAATAACAGCTTCCGTTCACAAAGAAACGAAAATTTCTTTCAAAGCTTTTCAAAAACTATATCTGCGAATGAACTCATCATTTAATCCAAAAAGAAAATTGAAGGTTTCATCAATAAAATAAATGTATTGACCTTTTTTAAAATAATAAATTCTTAATAGATTTTGGCTGCAATGGAAAGAGTGAGTTCTCAAAACAAATTAATTGGATTTTCATGTGGTAACCAATTCGTTATGACGCCTCAAATTGCATTCAGAGTAACATTTTTAGAGTAGTCTTAGCTCATCAATCTTTAAATTTGGGTTATATTTGCAGATATTCATTATTTTTGGGCGTATTTTCCTTTTAACTCATTCGTTGGCCAACTCTATTAAAGTAAATATTAATACAAATTAATTGTAACTTTGAATTAATCAGAAAAAATCATCATTTTTGTATTTTCTCATTAAAATATTAGTTATTCTGAATAAATATCTATTTATAGGACCTTAAAAGATATTTTCACTGCTATCATTTTTATTTGATTTTCATTTAGTTTGTAATCAATAAAAATAAATGTGATTGAAATTCATTGATTCAAATGTCATTCAATTAAAATGAGTAATCAATTGATAAAATGATTGCAAACAAATCAAACAATTTGACAATAGATTATATTTTATCAGTTTTATTATAAAAAGGGATGCATTCGCTGTAACCAAACCAGTTATCCTTTCATTATAGCAGAAATTATTTGCAAAATGAATTTAAGTTCAAAATTACTGTTTCTAACGCTAAATATAAGTTTAATGACAACTTGTTTGTCACTATCTGTTCTTCAGTCAAATACTTCAACTCAAATAAAGCAAAGAAGTGCTACTTTTGGTCAATATTGCTATTTGAATAGTGATTGCGGAATAAATGAGTTATGCGTCGATTTTTTGTGTCAATGCAAAGCAAACTACAAGTCGAATGGTTTGATTTGTACTTACGTTGGCTGTAGATATGATGGCGATTGTCAAGCGTATGACCCAAACCGACAATGCGTTGCAGGGCAGTGCAATTGTAAATCTTTTTATAGTCCAGAATATTATAGCCAGAAATGTGAGACTCAGTGCAATTATAATTCTGAATGCGGTTTTGCCCAATTCTGTTATTTTGGATCATGTATTTGCAAACAGGGCTATAAGAGAGACACTTACGGGTCATGTGTTAATCTCTATTGTTATAAGAATAGCGACTGTTGGTATAATTTTCACGACTATAATAGTTACTGTTCATGGGGTTCGTGCGTCTGTAATAACCATTACTATTTGGATTCCGTAACTCAAACGTGCAGATATTCTGGCGTTAATGTATGGGTTTGGGTCTGGATTTTCTTTTTTATCCCAATTTGTGTTATAATCTGTCTTATTTATTATTTAAGACGACGCAGAGCTCACTATCACCACCACTCGAGTAATCCAACTGTTACTGTTATTGGATACTAATTCTACATATTCTAATTCTAGCTTTATTTCCTCTCATGTGAAATATAAGAATCTTTCAAAATAATGATAACGTATATTAAGAAATAAAAAATTAATTTTTCCAATTCTTGATAAATTTTGTCTATTTTTCACTTGACTCGCAATTTATAAATATAAAAACTTTTCAATACTATTTTGATGTGATTTTTTTCTAATAGATATCAAAGAATAAAGAAATAATTTTTTGCTTGCAATCGATATGGCAATCGTTTTTTATCTATCAAACAAAAAAAGGGGTGCATTCATTTCATGACTGGCCATTATACTTATTGAATTAGAATTGACAAAATATCTCGAAATGATTTCATGTTCAAAAATACAATTTTCAATTCTTGTTAATAATGGTTTAGTCTCAAATTGTTTATCATTATCTATACTTCAATCAAATTCATCGACCGAAATAAAACAAAGAAGTCTAACTCATGGCCAATATTGTTATTTAAACTCAGACTGTGAAATAAATTAGCTATATGTAGATTTGAAGTGTCAGTGCTCTCCAATTTACAAATTAATTTAGTTTAAATGTATTGTTCAGATATAGTAAAGATATTGACTGACAGTTACATGATCCAAATCAGAGAAGTCTTGAGGGGACGTGTGATCGTAAGGTTGGATAAGAAGCAGAAAAATATAGTCTAGGGTGTGGAAAGTGGTGCTCTTCTAACGCCAATTGTCAATATTCGGAAGTGTGCTATTCTGGAACATGTTTTTTTGCAAACAGGGATATATAAGAAAGGACGAGTCAAAGTGTGTTTAAAACACTTGCAATAAGAATAGCGACTGTTGGTATAATTTCCACGACTATAATAGCGAATGTTCTCTGGGTTCGTGCCTCTGTAATAGTCATTACTATTTGGACTCTACGACCCAAATATGACGATATTCTGGTGTTAATGTATGGGTTTGTGCCTGGATTTTCTTTTTCAAACCTATTTGTGTAATTATTTACTTTATTTATTATTTAAGACAACGCAGAGCTCACTGTTTCAATCATTCGAATAATTCTACCGTGACTGTAATCGGGCATTAATTCTTGTTTTTTCACAACTTTGAATTTCTTAAAATTAAAAATAAATTCACTGCAAAGTTCAAAAAACTCCAAATTTATTATACAATTATGAATTTATATATGTTTTTGCTTTAAAAAATATTTATTTTTAGACTATTCGTAACCCAAATCAAACTCTGTTTCAATCAACGTAAGCAATAAATAATTATTATTTAGTAATATTTAGTAATAATTTCTTTAAGCAATAAAATAATCGATGATTAGTTAATGTAACCATAGATTTTTAGATATCATCTCAAGTACTGTATTATATCGAAAGCATTCATTTTCCTATTGATCACTTATTTAGAAGCTTCAAGCGATTGACTGAGAAATTAAGAAGTTTTTGTTTGAGTTATTTAAAGATGAAATTGTTATTCATTGTTTTTATAAAAATATTGATTTTAAGCTGTGAATTGACTGGGATTCAAGCTAGCTACTGTAATACCTATTCAGATTGTGAGAAATATGAAAGATGCTTTAATCGCAATTGTGAATGTATAACAAACTATATGAGAGACATTTTTGGCCACTGCTCATCTATTAAATGCAATTGGAATAGCGATTGTAATAATAACTTTTTAAATACACATTGCAGATTGAATGGCAAATGTGATTGTGACACAAATTACTATCTTGATTCTGAACAAAGATGTACTTTTCGTACAACTCGTACTTCTATTTGGGTATGGGTTTGGATTTTCTTTATCATTCCCATTGGTATTGCTATTGGAATTGCATATTATATAAGACGTAGAAGAATGTTAGCGCATCATCATCACCATCAGCCTGCCACAATTACTGTTGTTAGATATTAAGAATATTTTCTCTATTTTTTATCAGTTAATTTATAGTAAAGTTTAAACTTAATAAATATATTTTCTTCAAAAACTCTATGAAAAAATATCTCTTTGTTATGACAACAATCATTTAGGAAAGGCACCAACTGAAAAACATTTAGATAAACTTTTTTTCGAAATATAATACTTTTTATCAAATAATACTAAAATATAGATTTAAAAGTAAAATTGTGTCGAAATGTTGATGAAAACTTATTAATTTAATTAAATGCATTTTTGAGAATCAAATTAAAATAAAGACAAAATTTAAGCCATCAACTCAGACTTTGTTTTCTTGTAAAATATTTTCAAAATTATTAGTTTAATTTCGTAATCTTATCGAAACATTCAATTTTCAATAATTATTGTGACATTCGATGATGAAAGAGGAGAAATTTGGCTAAAGTTGAAAGTTTATACATTTGAGTTCAAATTAAAATTTTTATTTTAAGCGAACTGTAATATAGTAGGAATTACACAATAATTAGTTAATCACAGAATCGACATAATTACAGTTTGTTGATATAAAATCGAACTAAAGTTGTATTATTCTGTATGAGAAGTATTCATTTTAGACTATTTTTATTCAAATTGTTTTATTTGATAAATGCAATAAATAATTATCGCTTATATTCAATAATCATTTCTTTAAGCAATGAAATTGATATTTAGTTGAAGTAACCATAGATTTGTAGATATCATCACAAACATTGTTTTATAGCGAAAACATTCAATCTCTAATTAATAACTTTTTTATAAGCTTCAAATGATTGATTAATAATGTTAAAAGATTTTTGATTTAGTTATTTAAAAATGAAATTATTATTCATTATTTTGATAGAAATAATTATTTTCACAGGAATTAAAGCTCGCAATTGTAAAAGACTTGAAAATTGTCGTGAAAATGAATTATGTCATAACCAAAGCTGTATATGTAAACCAGATTTTCAAAGAATCAACAATTTTTGCGTTAAAAATGTTTGTAGTAATGGTGATGATTGTGGTTCGAATGGATTTTGTAATTCTTATACTAAACACTGTGAATGTAAACGGGGCTATCGTAGAGGTATTTATGGCGAATGTTCTGTTAAAGGCTGCGACTCTAATATAGATTGTGAACAGAATCGTCGCTGCAATAATTTTCATAAATGCGAATGCGATACGAATTACTATTATAGTTCAACGGATGAAACGTGTATATATTATGACAATAGAAATCGAGTATCTGTTTGGGCATCTGTTTGGGTTTTCGTTATCATACCGATTGTTATTTGTATTGGATGTGCAGCTTGTATGAGAAGTAAAAGAATGCTAGCTCCTCCAGATAACCATGCATTAAATGCTGTTAGATATTAAGGATAAATTCTGCGGATCTTTTGTTAGAAAATTTATGATAAAAACAAATTTTATGATCATATAATTAGACTTCAAAAGCTTTATGTGGAAAATATCTCTTTGTTATGACAACAATCTTTTTAAATAAGACATTAAACTGAGAAGCATTGAGAGAAACCTATTTGTTCCAAAGAATAATTTTTATTTCCCTCAAATAAATAATAATTTAATATGAATTTAAACGTAAAAATTTATTAATTGATTAACTTAAATTGAATGCATTTTTCAAATGATATTAAAATATAAATTAATTTTATGCTATTTATTTTGATTGTGTTCTTGTGAAATATTTTAAATATTTAAATAATTTGATGATTTTATGGAAACATTCAATTATCAATAATAGTTTATTGTGATATTTGTTATTGGAATCGAAGAATTGATCCAAGGATTAAAAAATGAAATCGATGTTTATTTTATTGATAAAAATGATCATTTTAACCAATTTGCTAACTGAAGGTTGTGACATCAATGAAGAATGCGATCTAAATGAAGAGTGTTTTTATGGTACGTGTAAGTGTGTGACTGACTATACGAAACACAGTAATGGCAAATGTTTGATCAAAAAATGCATTGTTGATAGCGATTGTCCCGATATTAATAGTCACTGCAGCGAATTTGATTCTTGTCGATGTGATAGTCATTACATTTACGATTCTGTAGAACAAAAATGCCAATTCGACGAAAAAAGTCGAGCCTTCATCCTTTTTAAAACAGTTTTTATTTTATTATTATCAGTATTTGTTTTATTGTTGTTATTGTATATGGTTTTATGAAAGTAAACAAATTATCAAATCCTTATTTAAAAGTGATCACAATTCAGAACTCATTACTATACTTAACCTATCCTTTGGTTGTCGCGTCTCCAGGTTGGCGGGAAGGGGATTAAAGTAGAGAAAAGGATGAGTTAGGATTGCCACCCAATAAATGTTTTAATGGACATTATTTTAAAATTGATTTAATTTTTATTTTGTTGGATGAATACAAAAAAATATTTGTCGTATTCTTCAAAGTTTGTGCACGTGTTAGGATTAAGAAATGTTTTATCAAAAATTTCTAATGTTTAATCTTAAGTCCAATCTTAAAGCTTAGCTCAACACCTAATCCTTGAAGGCGTTAAAGTAATTAATTTGAAATTTTTATAAAATGAAACTTCAAATATTTTTAAAACTTTTATTAATTTAAAATTTTAATTAATTTTATGCAACGAATTCCTAAAAAACGAATCTTAAATCAATTTTAAAATAATGTCCATCAAAACATTTATTGGGTGGCACTCCTAACTCATCCTTTTCTCTACTTCATTCCTCCAAAAAAATCGATGAATTAAAATGCAGACAACAATACAGAGAATATTTATCTTATTTAAAGTTTTTTTTCCTATTTTGTAAATGTTTAATAATCTATGTTTTAACCATTTATTTGTATTAATTAATTAATTAATTCAAACGCAAAATTTTTAATATTTTATTGATTAGACAGAAGTAACGCCTATTTTTATTGTATGATTGAATACTTAAAATTTTTTTTCATAGATTTATATTTTAGGACTAAATAAAAAAAATTTTGTTTATTAGTTTGAGCACTAAAAAAATCAAAATCTTAACTTTATGTCAAAATCTCTAATTTTAATAAAAGCTAAAAACCTTAAAATATGGTTTACTCAATATTCATTATACAATCAATATTTTATTATTGAGAAAATTGAGTCTTAATAATAGAGATCATATGAGAGCTGTTAACCCAAAATAGGTTTATCAACAAATTCGATCGTATCAGAGGCTGAATGCAATTCAA
>JAQIWZ010001470.1:0-11817 GCA_034697245.1 Malaconothrus monodactylus
GGTGAATGGATTGTCGGTGAATGGATTGTCGGTGAATAGAACGCGACCCTAGTTTTTGACGGCTTTTTAACCAATGATTCAAATATTTTGTTGAATTATTTATTGTTCTATTTATTTGCTTTACTGGTTTTCAATAGAGAAACTAGAAATCAAGTCTCGAATTATTAATGCAAACATGAGATCTCACTTTAAGTAAGCTTTTGGTTGGCTTTCATTTGGAAATAAGTTGACAAATTTGCACTCAAAATAGAATTCAATTTGCGTCTATTGAATGCTTGAGCCTTAAAGCCCTAATTGAAACAGATTATACTTTCTTTGTTATTAAATGCCAAACCGACATATCCTAAACTTAAATTCTTAACTGGTATTCAAATTTATGACTTATTAATTAAATTTGAACTCTTTTGACAAACAATTTCAGTTTGAAAGTTAGCTCTAGTGCCGAACTGAAAAGTTTTTTAAAACTGAACCGAATTGAAATACTTTAAAGCATTTTTTTAAAATTTATTTATTTATTGCATTTTTTAAAAGCTTTATTCATTTGAATAAAAAAATGAAAAATTAAAATAATTTGATAAATGAACAAAAGTATACCTAAAAGACTAGAATATAACAGTTTATATTAACGACTTTTGAACTGTCAAATAGAATCAATTTTACAAATTAATACTTATCACTATTTAAGATGAAATAATTCTTGAGTTTTCAATCGCTCGAAAAGAAATTATAAATTATACAATATATGGTGTGCAAAGTTGTAAAAAAAGTATGATTGAGATTAAATAATTTTATAAAACTTTAAAAGTATGAAAATTGCAAATTTTTTTCGAATTAAAATCAGTAGAAAAAATGATTGATTTTGATCGTCAAAGTATTTGTAGAAATGAATTTCTTTGAGATGATAGAAAACTTTTGTTCGCAGCCACCTATTCAACGCTATATTTGTGCCTTAACTTATTTCTCTTACAAAATAGTTAATTTCAGTTGTAATTTAAATAATTGAATTTCTATACAAACGAATATCAACACTGAGGTAATGAACAGATTTGTAGCTGTTTTGGTCGTTCACTAACATTACAATATTTGTGATCAATTATTGATAATCGATTTGATTCCGTTTGTTTCACGCAAAGTATAGCTCTTGTTCTGAATCCTCGGCCACAAGTTGCGGAACAAGGACTCCATTCTTCAGTTCTCCAGCTATTTTAAAAAGAAAACAACAATTTATCAAAACATTTAATTAAAAATTAAACAAACAATTCAAGTAAATTTATTTCTTAGAACAAGTCACCAAAAAACAAATTTTTAAATTTCATTTAGAAGTTGAAACCTCATAGATATCTGTATTTTGACTATACCTTAAGTCTTATTATAATATTGTTTTAATATTTGAATTACCTGCCAATACATGGATCAGAATTGCATTGTTCGATAGATCTATGAATTGGTTTAGTTGAAGCGTCACATAACGAATCGTCGACAGCAAAGCGTCCCGCATGACAATAAACATTAACATTTCTGATGCCTTGTCCGCAATAGCGATCACATTCAGACAATGTTATGCTCCACACATATGGCTCAACACTTAATGTTTGATTGCGATCATCAGAACTCGACAATCTTATGGGACGTGAAGGGCTTTGTAGCTGCCATTGCGATGGTGTCATTCGGGTTCTGTGATCCCAACTCGCGTTCTCAGAAATCAAATCTGTTTGCTCTTGAATTCCAGATTTACGAAACGTAAGAGAAGCTGATCTTCGGTGACGATTATTGAAAAGATATTCCTGACTGAATAGTAGTCGCACTTGTAGTCTATCATAAATATCTGAAAATAATTTAAAAGAAAACAATAATTAGCTGTTGTTAACGAAACATAAATACAGGATTTGATACCATTATCAACCGGTAAATCGTTGTCTCCAAATTTGACACACTTTCCATTGAGACAATAAGCTTTCTCTCCAGATCCAAAACTGCAATCAGTACCGAATGGGAATTTTCCATCACTAAAAGCATCCATTTGGTAGTGAATATCTCTCCAGATCCTGTCCTGACACGCGACTACACAGCCAGAGTTAATGCTAGCTATAAATATAAGTCAGTTTTAAAAAGACTGCAAAATCTTTTCAATTTAAATTCATGTCATACTTGTTATCGGAGATAATTGACGGCCGATTCCATTTAAAAGAGTTGGATATTTGATTCGATACTTCTGACAAACTTCATTTGCATATTCTTCAGCAGTTTGTTGTGAATTTACACCACAAAAATCTATTTGATCGTTACATAACTGGAAGGATTCTTTATGTCCACCACAACTGTTGCTATAATCATATATTAATAGAAAGAGAGTCTGAATTACAATATTTATTTAAGTGAGTATTAAAAAACTCATAAAAATTTTAGTAATTGATTGCAATTTTATTTCGAAACTCCAGAAAATATTCAATTAATTTATTTAAATTAAAATCAAGAAAGCAGTTACGAAGAAGCGAAAGAAAAATTATGATAATATTTTAGGGAATGTTCAAATGAAATCTAAATGCGTTATAATAATGCTTATAAATTATAACAAATACTTTGTAATAATTATTCTATACAACAACGAAAAAAGTTGAGCTAATTTGATATTCTAGAGATGTTTTTATAATTAAAATTAATTTTTATTTGTTTTTCAAACATTAATAATGCATGAACTTAACTCAACTCAACTCCTACTCTATAATTACAAGAGCTTTCACAACAAATTTCAGGATAAAGTTAATGTTGATGCAAACCTTTTTCCCTAAAATCTAAATTCCATTCTTAATCAATCAATTCATCAAAATCTCTATTGAAGCGATTGAACTCATTTAAACTTACACTGAATTGCAATCTCTATTCACAAGTCGAAAACCTTTGGCTTTAGCCAAACAAGAATATCGACATTTACTTATCGGATACCAATTACCCCATCCTTGATCTTGAAGACTTTCAAAAAGTAAATCTATTTAAGATGTGAAGAAAAATGTTACTATAGAACAGAAATATCTAACCTAAAAATGATTTATTACTTGAACTATCAGTGCATTGTTCTGTACTTTCATGAGTTTTACTAAAACCATTGCAATCAAAGAAACGACATTCGCCGTCAACGCAGTAACGATTAAGTGATCGACTGTTTTCTTTTCCACAAGGAGTCCCATCTGGCATTTTCCACCCTTGAGTCATATAACCCCCACCTTTCTTATGACACCAAACAAAACACGAATGTGATGCTAAATAATATAATCAATTCAATAATTAATAGTTTAAAAAATTTTTATCTTTTTCTGAAAAGTATTAATTCATTTACAATCAAAACTTGGATATTGAGTTCCTCTTTGCTCCAGATTACTATTTCTTTGTGCGGCTGCCCTACAAGTGTCACTTATATATTCTTCAACAGATATAGATCGATAAGTATATGAACTACATATCTGTAACAAAAACGTGTTCAAAAAATATATAGATTTTGATATAATAATATATTTTTTGAGAAATAAAATGCACTGTAAACAAGATGTGCCCATAATATTTTCAAAATAAAAAAATTTTTGATTTAGCGCACTATTAAGGATACATCAACTTTCATGAAAGAACAAATTTATGCTAATGAATGAAATTGAATTTTTATTTTTATTATTGTAATTTAGAGCGCATAGCATGTGAATTATTAAACTCAAAGAAATGAGACAAAATGAAATAAAAAATATATATTAATTCTATAATAAATTCATATCATTAAAAAATATCCATTATTTCTCCAAAAAATTGAATTTGTTAAAACTTTAATGACTTTTGACAGACAAGAATTATTAGTAATTCAAAATCGCTTATCATTTTAAATCTAAATCTGATTAAAAGTGTTGTTAATCGAGAAATCATAACTTGAAATGAAGTGAAATTTTAATCTGAAAAACAGACTCTTTTAACGACAGGTATTAATTATCGTTTGTTCTCTAACACTGATATGCTTTTGATTTTAATCCAATTTATTTGAAATAAAAAACCAAAACTAAAACCTCTTAATGGGAAAACTGAAATGCTTGAGGAAATACCTGACTAGCATCGCATAGTTTCACTCTTTTATCATTTCCATCACACTCTTTGCCCCCATTATAAGGCATCGGATTTTCGCATTTTCGAGTAGAAATCATAACTCCTTTTGGACTTTGATTCAATCGAGTCACACATTCAGAAGCACAAGGACTGAATTGAGACCAATCAGTCCAACCGCCGTCAATGCTCTTACTCAAAGGTTCATCTGATGAAATTGTGGGATGATATATTGATGATTGCGCGGCTGTGTCTTGAGAGACACAACGACCTTCACGACACCACTAAATTATTAATTCATACAATAAGATATTTGAAACCTTAGCAGTGAATACAAAATTAAAATACCCGTCTATGACCACATTTCGTTCCTTCAAGAGCTGGATGCGCGTGATATGCGATTGCACTTCGACCGGAACCAGTGTCACAGCGAACGAGACGACATATATCTTCTAATGATTGCAGAGATGAATGCCTCGCGTCTGACCCGAACCGAAGGGCGCACTGTTGGTCAGCATTGAATCGTTGTCCGGGAAGTTTATCATTTGATATGAACTGATTGATTATATTAATGTGTGAACTGGGACTCAATATGCAATTAGCCTGACTTGTTCTAATGAATTTATTTAAATAATCTCTACTACATGAAGACCAGGTTGTCTTTCCAGCTCCTAATGTGGGAGACATAACAAAGTTGTCGTGATCGCATGCGTTGCCGTCTTGACTACCGTCGTGTTCCATTCCTAAACTATTCACAATTATTTCTTTATTGATTGAGGTTTTATTGGATTTAACTGGCATTCAATGGTAGTTAATCTTTACCTGTGACCTGAATAACGAACAAAAATTATAAGTTTTCTCAAATCTATCTAAACGTTTTAGTTTTTATTTACCCATTTCATGTCCTGCAACTAAGACTGTCTGCAATTAAGGAAAGATCACAATTTATTTTAGTTTAAATGGCGAGAAATGATATATAAATCAGAGTGAACTTTGATTTCTCAACGATTATTGTTTGAAATTTGAGTTCTTATTTAAATACAATGCGAACGAAAATCCAATTCGTGATAATTGATTGATGCTTGAAAGCAATTACCTGAAAACTAGTTCCTTCAGATATAGTACAACTATTGAGAGAATTACACATTCCGCTGACTGGAGCCAAACCCACAACGTGTCTCTTTTTGCGTCCGAGTCCATCGACAACATACATGTTAATACTAAATTGAAATAAATAGCTGTTAAAAGTGACTTATTTATGGTTATGTAATAAGCAATTATTAAATAATAATGCATAATAACCCTGATAGGAGTAGTGCGTGATCCCAACGCGGTGTTAGACCGCGACTATTAAGGCGTTTTTTGTGCTGCCAAACACAAAAGTTTGTTAAATATGTGTCGATGTTATCAGATGACGATAGATCCTAACAATTCAAGGATTAATCATTTAGTTTCATAATTAGATTTATCCTAAAAAATTTATTCTAAAGCAACAAAAGTTTTAAATTTACTTTTAAGTTCATTTTAGTTAATTGAATGATCAATTGAGGAAAAACAGTCGTGACTAACATATAAATCGTACAATGGGATAATTGAGTTCTAATTTAGCTAAATATTTATTATTTTCTGATAGTATCAGTTTTTAAACAGAATTGTTTGATATGAAACAATGATAATTAATTGAAATTAAATTTGATAAAACTTTTGGCACTCAAATCATATGTATTAAAAAAAACACATAAAAATCTAAACTATAATTTAAAACAAGAAAGTTACGTTAAATCTTAATCAAAGATTGTTTTGTCCTGAATTCAATGAGTTTAAAAATATTTTTAATTAACATAATGTTTTTAATCAAAAACTATAATGAGCTAAACCTACTCTGGGCTGTTGTTTGAGTATATCCATGAGGACAACGGAAATGTCTACAGTTCTTCCTAGCGATGGTTGTTTGAATAATAGCTGGACCGCATTCATGATTGTCAAAACATAGGTCACTATTTGTTGTTCAGTATCCGCTGGAAAAGTTCTTCTCATTAAACTGTATAGGGTTTCATCGATGAAAACAGCAGTTTCTACAGTCAGGTTAATATTATCTAAAGCCTGGTTTTCGGTTGAACGACGAGAACGACTATATGTTTTGTTTGATTCATTCAAACTATAATCATCTGATGATTCATTGATAAGTGTGATGTGCTTTTCTAATTGATAACATCAAACAATTAAATTATAAGTTTTATTTAGTTCACAATTTTTCATTATCAAGAAATATGAAGCGATGCTTAAAGTAATTGTCATTAATTTTAATTCAAGCACTAAATACATACTTTCATGAGGACAATGATATTCATCAAGACTTTCTTTTTTGAGAATGATATGAGGATGTGAGTGACTCGTATTACTTATTACGTTTGAACGACTTATTACACTTTGTGGCAAAGGATTTATGACATAAATTGCAGACGAGGTCTCAATGACACCTCTCTGTGGGGAAAGAAAGACCAACGACCATATAATTACTTAACAAAACTACAATTTCGCAAACAATTACAAATTAAAAGCATCTGTAGTTATAAAAAGCTAGTGTTTTATTTTTAACCTTAACAATAGGATAATAAAAACAAAAGTTTACATTTTGCTTATCATATTTAGATGTTTTGATAGCTTTTTTTAAAGATGAAATCAAAGTTAAATGCGTTGGCGTAAGTAAAAAATGAAATTTGTTAACACTCTTACCATTCCGTCGCACATAGAAATAGCAGCAGAACTATTAGGATGAGAACTGGAGTATCCGTGATAATAGCAATTAGACCCCACGAGCACTTCTTTATCAGTCACATCTTTATCCATCATTTCTTCTGTTATAGTGAATGTTGGAGACAAAAGACGATAATTTCTTCTAAGTCTAAGCTTAAAAAGTTCTCCAAAAGCTCTGAAATTCACATGTATTCTATGTGGCAATGATTTATTAAAATTATTGGTTATATTCGCTGAACGAACTCTTCTTGACTTTGCAATAGTATATTTAGGAACACCGTTAGGCTCTACCACTTCATATTTTGGAACTTTATTTGCATGAAAAAATTCATTTTGTCAATTATCTTATAAGCTTTAGCGTCATTTTTTACCGTTACTCTCGTGACCGAACAGAAGTAATTTCTCTGATTCGGATAAATAATGATGAATTGGTGGCAAAGAAGGATCGTTTTCATAATTTTCATTCATCTATTAATACAACACAAATTTTTTAAAAGTTATTCAAACACACAAAAGAATTTTACGGAAGTTAACGACTGTTAAATGATATGTTGTTAAATTTGTATCAAGTTTTATAGTTTTATAATTGTTTCTAAAATTAAATGAAAACTATCCTATTTTTTGAGATTAAGAAAAAAATCTAATCGAAAGTACAAAAGCCAAACCTTCATATATTTCAAAAAAATGATAAATTATCATTAATTTATTTATGAAATTTAATCAATAAAAAGTTTGTTTTCTTTAGATCTTAATCTAGATAATGGATGAATTTTTAAAATGAATATTAAACATAAATCAATCTCATTTCAAAAATAGATTTTTCAGTTATTAATCAAAATTAAACATTTATTCTCGCTATAAATCATAACACTTGATATATTTGTTAAATTAGAGGTAAAGCTCTCAAACTTAAATAATTCAGTGAGCATTAAAAACTTAATTGGATTAAATGTTTTGTAACATTTAATTCAGTTGAATATTTCAAAAAACAATCCAATTATGATGTATTAATTCATAAACTGATATTTGATTTGCTATTAAGATTATAATATTTAAATTCACTTTAACTTTATTTCTCATAAAAATGTAGTTTAAATGACTTAAATTCGTGACCGAAATTTCAATTAAACTCAAATATAATCATTAAAGAATTAATACGATTTATAAAATTAATACATAGTTCAAAATAATCAAATAAAATATTCTCACTTTCGCCCTTTCGGTCCGGAACCTAATATCATAATATTTATAATATTTATCATAGTATTTATTATATCTATCGTAGTATTTAGTGACCCAAATACATACTTAACTAAAATTTATGCATTAATTAATTTACTTTTAGCAAAATTTATATAATTAACTATCAATTAAGGTGTGGAAACAAAGTTTAATTAATGTGAAAAGTAATATTAAGAGAAATATGGCTTTTCCTATTAGATAATTGAGTCAACTTTTAAGAACTGTCTGTGCAATAGCTGTGACTTTCAAAGTCAAGGATCTCTTGAAGGATCTACAGGCATACTGTCTGCAAAGTCACCAAAAAACACATCTAAACACATCTGTTTAGACTATTATAATTGAAAATAACTTTTATCAAAACAAATCATTTTTGTTGGCACAAAATGCAGATATTTTTGAGATAAACCAATAAACCAAACTTTAAGGTTAGAGCACTTATGGTTATTAGGAGTCGATGACACTCATCAACATTTCTAATTATTTTTGGCAAAGGTTAAAACTGACTACCGCTTGGATTAAAACAATGCAATTATATTAATTTTTGCTTTTTATTTTGAAATTAGTTTGAGTGCCAGCTCTGAGTAACAATAGAGTGATAATGATAATGACCAAATGTCATGTGTTACTCTTTTTAATTATGCTAATAGTCAAGTAAATGCTTGGACGCATTGACCCGAAAATTGATTATGAATTAAATGAGGATCAGGTCTTGCAGTTACGGATGAAGCCATCGGTTGGTTATGATAAAGGAAAAGTGTGCTTTAGGGTGAGATCACTTTTTCAATTCTGAACAATTCATAAAAATATTGCTTAAATTGTGTGCGGAATTCACAAATGCGGAAAACACATTAACTCGTGACTTAATATAAAGTTACTTTATTTTATTTTACAATAGATTTTTACCGCATTCTGATCAATAAAGTTCAGGCAATATAAAATAAAATAAAACTAAATAATAGATTATTATTAAATTTTTTGATGCTTTATTTGACATGTGATTACTGAGGAAGAAATTGTTAGTTTTAAACCCGTTTTATAAATTAATTTAGAGCTCTTTCTCTGTCTGTCTCTCTCTCTCTCAAAGCTATCACTACTCAAAATTCAAATATTGAAATCAATTGAAATCAATGAAATCTATAATCATTTGATACAATGAATAATGTGAAGGAACGTTATTCTTTAAATGAAAGAATTTTTTCTTTATTTGCTACAATAAGTATTCAAAGGCTTGACTTTCGTTCAATAAAAGCAGTCATCTATTAATTATTTTGAAGAAATAAATAAATCGATCGACACCTTAAATAACTTTCTTTTCATATGAGAGCGTCTTTTGATTGCAGTTCAACTTCAAAAGTGTTAGTGAACTATAGTTTTAAGGTTAATGGACATTAACAAAAGCTAAAAGAACTCAAGTTTTGGTTCTAATAAACCCGGTATTCATTACTACTACGCAAACAATTAGTTACTTATTTTGAATAATAAGTTTACAAATAAGTTTGTAAATTGAAAATGAATTATATTTGATGTTTATTGAACTAATTATATCAAAGGCCATGACTGACAGCTTTTTTGAAACTTTGATTTAGTTAAGAAAAATCATTGCATTAATTCATGTTAACCTTTCTTTTATATCCTAGACCTTTAATCCTCGCTTCTGTTCATTTCAATTCGAAGAAATAACAAAATTAGTTCAAAACTGAAGTGAAATAAAGTTTTTTGTATAATGAAGCTATAATTGCAAGTTATAGACACCTCCAATGCAAATTAGTTGTATATATTTTTTTTAATTACTTTTATTTTTGAAGAAGAGGGATAAAAATCGCAAAACAAGTTTCACCCGAGAATTTCTCATAGAAAAGTATTATTTCTTATTATTATTATGAATATGAAAAACAAGTTATTATTTTGGCCTCGATTTCTTAATTACCGTTAAACAACGGGTCAGCTCACGCTTTCTCTTTCAACAACAATTAAAATTAAAACAGTTTTCAAACTTTAAATTAAGTCAAAACCACTCAAAAGCAAAATATAGAATAGTTTATACTGTATAAGAAAAGCGAAATTTTAAATACGAAATAATATTAAGATTAGTTATAGATAATTGAAAAATAATATGTATAAAGGAGACCATAAAATTCTTTTAAAAAATCTTTTCATTTTCTGCAATAAAGAAGTTTTTTGTGATGTTTATCTTACCTGAAGAAACGGTAATTCATTCTTCTTTTGATAGCAGTGTAACAGATGAGAAAAAGTTATAATAAATAATATTATCAACATTTTGATAGTGACATAAATGACAATAAACTTGTATTTATAACACAAATAATGCACTTATTTTTGATTGAGCGGAAAAAACTTTATGCCAAAAAACATTAAAAAGAAAAAGAGAAAATAAATTAAAAAAAGTTTTAAAAAGTTTTAAAAAGTTTTAAAAAGTATTTAAAAAGTTTTATAAACTTTCATTGACTGCAAGTCATCCCTAACTTATTATGTGAGTTATCACTAAAAGACTGATAGCTCACAAAAGATTGATCAGAAGCACATATTGTCTGAGTTAGACATAAATCAGTTCGACTGAAAGGATAAGATGGAAATAAAAGTCAGAACACGATGTGTAGAACCACAACCATTTCGGGGTTGGTTACCCGCGGCTGAACAGCTGTATAAAAAAGACCCGTTTCTAGTGGGCGGCATTAAAACTATAAAAACATCAGTCAGATTACCATATGATACACTTCTGCACATTATATAATAGAAGTTTTAAAAAAAAGTTGGCTCTCTTTTTGCTACTTTTCCTGAGGTCATTGCCTACGCCCCAATATATGCCCCGTTCTGCCCAAAACGGGTAACACAATTGTAACTCTTGGGTTATAATAATAATACATAATGTGTGCCTCAATGTGTGCCTCATAAACAAAAATAAGCTTTACTTTATTGGTATTTTATGCATAAAATAAATTTAATGCTATGTTAGCTTTGCATTAAATGCTTTATCGCCACATATTATTATTGTTATCAAGTATATACAGCAGAGCATTGCCATCAGTTATCTGTGTTCAGCCACAAAAACATTTTCATTCAAAAACTCCTTCCGACATCCAGATGAATGATAATCAAAACTTTTTATATTTATTATCCAATCGTAACATTAGATATTTTTGAATGTTTGCGAATGAATTTTAATTGTTATATAATATTATTTTAATGCTATTAATTACTTGAGATAATACTTAAATCATAACAGAATAGTTTATGCCCTTTAGAAGAAGGACAACATTAAAAGGACAACAAGCTTTCGAGTTAATTGTGCGGCTCATCATTAATCTTCAGTTCAATTGTCAAATTTAATGCCTTTTAATCGATAATTGAAAAAACTTTCAATGAGTTAAAAAATAAATGGATTAAAAAGTCTTAATTGATTTTGAAAGGGATTACAATTATTTTCTAAAGCATTTTGAATTAATAAATCACAACATCAATTGTGTATAAATAATATATAATACTATCGATTGGAGTCGAGTCTTTCGAAGGATTGACAAAACAAAGTAAATCAATTAATGTGTTATTCTAGTTCTACCTCTGGTTCTATCGATTGTTTTTCCCTTCATAACTAGAGAACCAAATCTAATGATGTTATGCTTGAATAAAGCTCATAAACTTAGCAATACTGTAGATCGAGAGAAAAACTAATACCTGTAGGAAAAAGTACATTAATATATAATGTATTACATCGTAAATACT
>JAQIWZ010001471.1:0-11815 GCA_034697245.1 Malaconothrus monodactylus
GATCTTATGTAATGTTATATTATGTTTTTTAATTAACACTATTTCCTTTCAAGTGTCGCAAAAATTTATTTATAAGATATTTTTAATTAATTTTAATCATAAACTTTTCAAATTGATAGCCATTTTAAGGATAATGTCATAAATAGTTGGAACTTTTTTTTAAGATAAAAAACTTCTCTTAATATAAATAATTAACTGTTTATAAAGATATTGATTAAGAATAAAAGTTAGTTGTATTAAATCTCAATATATTGTGGGCTTTTAAATGACTACAAATTAATTTTAGAGTTTAATTAAACTCTAAAACTATCATTTCAATTGTTTTCTATCAAATAATTTAATTTAATCAACGGTTAATCCCATGTTCTTAACAGAGAACACTTAATGAATGAGGAAATGAAAATTTTTTTAAATATTAATAAACTTTAAAATGCGTTAAATTTGAATAAACGTTAAATATTTTTGAATTTCAATCGAAAAATAATTTTTTTTGTGAATATCTTTGAAAGCAATGAATTTCATGAAAATTGAGTTAATGTAAAGGGTTTTTGAGATAAATTAAAATAAAGATCTAATAAAGATCTTTAAAGAACTCACTTCTTATCTGATCAGTCCTGATGATGGATAACGCAAATCGAAAAATAGAGAGTATTGTGTCGTAAATGAAAGCAAATGGAAAAGTGAAGAGTCTAGTAAACGACCAAATCGTTAATTGCGTCCCAACCAAAAGATTATTTGAATTATTATTATTGTTGTTTTCTGACAATTGGTTATTATCTGAATTATTAATATTTTCTTCTGAATTATCACCCACTAAACGATGCCGCAGACTTGACGACTGAGCCGATGAATTACTATTGATATTACTTTCGATACTTCCGTCGATTGTGAGACGGACTGCGATCTAAACCATTCAAAAATAAATTAATAAACAAATCACTAAATTAATAATAAATGTAAAAATAATAGTAATAACAAAATTAATAACAAAATTAATAATAAAAGTAATAATCAATAGTAATAATTAATAGTAGTAGTAATTAATAATAGTTATAATAAATTACTTCTAAATCCCAATTATGTGCAGAAAGTATCTGTTTGCATCGGTCGAAGTCTTCGATACCAGTTAAATCCTATTATAAATTAATGATAATTAAGAGTTCAATACAACGGACAAAACAAATTGAAATGATATATATATTTGTGAGACTTAAAGACTTGAAATAAATTAAAAATTATTATTAATAAAAACAATTGACTATTAATTAAATGATTAATAATTGAATGAATGCCAACAATTTTTATAAATTACCTGAAATTGTAGTACTTTTTCGGTTTGATTATTATTTAATTGGAGACTATCGTTATTTTGTTCGTCCATCTTATGAGTTGTAGTCCAGGCCTTTTGTGACGCATTCAATGTATAAAACAGTCTTCAATGCAATTAATGCTTATAAATAGACTATATTTTTGATGCGAATTACTTTTCAATGCTTTTTTAATTTATGTTAATGTTATTATAAATTAATCCCTATTTTAATAATTGTTTAAGAACTTATTCGAAAATTATATCATTTCTAAAGTTAGCTATAATTTATAGTTTGAAACTTTTGTGTGTCTGTATTTTCCCTAAACTTTAATAAGTGTTTGAAAATTATTTGAGAAAATAAGCGATAATTTGAAGTTTGAATTTGAAAATAGGGTTCAAATTTAGTTTTTCTATTGAAAATAAATACAATTAACTGTTAGGAATAATAATTATTTAAATTTTTAATCAAAAGAAATCAATTGAAATGAATTTGAAAAAAGAGTAAAAACTTTAGTAATGCAATTGTGTTGTAAATGAAACACAAAAAGACAGGCGTTTGAAGCTTGCGCTCAAAAATTTGAGGAAAACGATCTTTTTGATTGACATGTGTTTTCAATTTTCGAAATAAAAATAAAAAAGAAACGGAATTTTTAGAATTTTTTCTCAACTATTTGTCAATTGATTGAAACATTCAAAAGACTAATTCATTAAAAAAACATTTGAAAGTAATTAACAAAAAACCCCTTAATATGTGATGCAATAAATGCTATTTTAAAATACGTTTCGATAATAAAGGCTTAACTCAATCCATAAATTATATGTATTTAAAACGTTTAGATTTGAATGACTTCAGCCTTTTTTCAAAAGTGTTTTTTGTCTAAAATATTGATGAAAAAGATGTTCAAAACAAGTGCTAAACAATTAATAAATAGAAAATTAAATTTAAAAATTAGTTCAATTCATGCGAATAAATGTACGAATAATGAGAAAAGTTTGGATGAGTTCAGGACTGACTTAAGTATTGGACCACAATTGTCTGACTTTATCGCTGGTGTTATTCCTCGAGAAGACAATTGGCAACAATATAAGGGAAAACTGAAGAGAGAAAAAGGAGATAATGAGAGGTTTGCTTTCAGTCATTCATTTGTTTACTATAGTATTGATATTTATTTATAATTAAAAAGATTACGACTTCCGCCATGGCTTAAGAAAGAGATACCGATTGGCAAAAACTATCACCGATTGAAGGAATCGCTCAGAGCTTTAAATCTTCACACCGTATGAAAAGTTTTTAAATTAATGATTAATTAATTAATTGATTGATTGTTTGATTGTATGTAAAGGTATGCGAAGAGGCCCGTTGTCCAAACATTGGTGAGTGTTGGGGTGGAGGTGAACACTCGACGGCCACCGCAACCATTATGCTATTGGGCGACACCTGCACTCGTGGCTGTCGTTTCTGTTCCGTCAAAACATCAAAATCTCCTCCACTTCCAGACCCTAACGAACCCTTTAATACGGCGAAAGCCATCAGTGATTGGGGTCTCGATTATGTGGTTCTCACGTCCGTAGACAGGGATGACTTGACTGATGGCGGGTCTCAACATTTCGCGCAAACTGTTATTGAACTCAAACGTTTGAGTCCATCGCTAATGATTGAGTGCTTAACACCTGATTTTAGAGGAGATATGAATGCAGTCAAAACTGTTGCCATTTCTGGTCTTGACGTTTACGCGCATAATATCGAAACAGTTGAAGAGTTTCAAAGATTTGTTCGCGACCCCAGAGCTAACTATAAACAATCAATTAATGTCTTAAAACACGCCAAGTCTGTGTCCAAAGAAATTAATGGCGAATCAGTTATGACTAAGACGTCAATAATGCTGGGGTTCGGAGAAACTGATGATCAGATTAAAAGAGTTATGAATGACTTGAGAGAAGCAGATGTCGATTGCGTGACATTAGGACAGTATATGCAACCGACTAAAAAACACATCAAAGTTGTCGAATACGTGACGCCTCAAAAGTTCAAACAATGGGAAGAATATGGAAATGAATTGGGTTTCGCTTATACTGCGAGCGGACCTCTTGTCAGGTCTTCCTATAAAGCCGGAGAATTTTTTATCAAAAATTTACTCCAAAAACGAAAACAATTGCGAGAAACTGATGTCAATAGTTCTTAAGGATTAATTAATATAAGGTTTGTTTATATATTAATCTAAAATGAATTGATGGCTTAGTTCCTCATGACTTGAAAAGTTTCACAAGTTTATGATTTTGAGCCGTCGAATATTAATATTAATTTAAGAACTTTTCACTCTAAATGAAGTTTTAATACGTGTATAGTTTTAATTATACACGTATTGAATAATTGAAATTCATTTAGATTTTGCGAGTTCTCACATCTATTATTAAATTAAAGCCTTATTTCTAAATAATTTTCTCAACTTTATTACAGGTTTAACTCAAAATCATTAATCGAATTGAATTTCAAATAGACTCAGATTTAGTTATCATTTCTGAATAGAAGCTATTCTTATATCGTTTGGGAAACGCATTTCTATTGCTCTCAATTTAGTCAAATTGAAGTTAATTTAATTTGTTATTTAAGACAATTTTATTAATTGTTTAGCATATAATAAGCTATTTATTGAGTTGTTTTTATTGAAAGTTTATTGTTTTGATAATAAAAAGTAATTTCTTTCAACTAATCGCAAATACAGTCAATTCAAACTATAATAAGGGCAAAAATACGCATTTTATGCGACAAATTAGACGAATGAAGTATCAAAATGTTTATTAAAATCATAATAAACTAGAGTGAGTACTCGTTCAAAGAATGGCAAAATATCGTTACTTTGGAACTATACTATCGTATCTGCCATTGAAATAACATTAACGATAGTAGAGTTTCAAAGCGACGATATAAGTGACGTACATTTTCTATAATTTGGCCAGTGGTCACTTCGGGGAGTGTGTTTCCTCTACTTTCCACTCCAGGTCATACTGGTTCTAATGGTACCAGTCTTATGGCTCTATCACGTCCAGAGGCCGAGTCTATAGACTCAGACAAACAAACTTTTTTAATATAATACATATTGAATGAAATGCATAAAAAACAGTTTATATTTTGAAATATAGAAACCTTGTATTGCTAAGTATTTACAACTTTTTCCAATCAAATCGGTTAATAACAATATTATTTTTATTTCTTGACTTCGACCTCGTCATCAAATTAAGAGTTATTACTATTGATTATATAACTAATACAATATTAAATTTCATTTAAAAGTTGCGTAACATTGCATCTCATAAACAACTTTTTCCTAAATTAGCTTTTTTAAGATAGACTCGCAAGCAATTAATGGAAAATAACTACTTTTTGATAAACACTCTATCGATTAAAGCCTTTGATCGTTTCTTCAGTTGCTAGGGTTCTCAAATGGTGGGTCGCGACCCAAAAGTGGGCCCCAATTTTTAACATTGAGTTCTATGAGAGTTCCGAAACTTTGACACTAGTGGTGGGTCGCGACCAGATTAAGTTTGAGAACTACGGGTTCTATTGTATTATATGTTATCAATAATTTTGAGTCAATTTTGATCTCAGTTTTGTTCAAACTATTGTATCCTATTATAGGTTTGATTCCAGGCATAGCTTTTTTTACTGAATTTCTCCTTATTTGAAAAAATAATTTGAAATTTTAGTTTTCAAAAATTAATTAAATTATTAATTAATGAACAATAATAATTATTTTCATGGAATTTAATTTAATTCATGGATTATTTACAACTTAATTCAAAGTCAAATTTTGAAAATATCCAATATTTTGTCCTTAGAAACAGTTCGATCACTACAATTAAGTAATAGAGATTTTGTTTTCCTGTCTCTCATATCAGTTCGACCCACTTTTTCAAAGCCCTTATATATTTTATGAATCTTTTCTTCAATGAGTTCAGT
This sequence comes from Malaconothrus monodactylus, assembly GCA_034697245.1. Classification (NCBI taxonomy): domain Eukaryota; kingdom Metazoa; phylum Arthropoda; class Arachnida; order Sarcoptiformes; family Malaconothridae; genus Malaconothrus; species Malaconothrus monodactylus. Next base: position 5,268 of record JAQIWZ010001471.1, read on the forward strand.
TAATTAACTAATTAATTAATTCCCTTCGATTTGACAAGAAATTTGTAATTATTATATATCAACTTTCCTCAAATAAAACGATATTTTTTGGTATAAACTTGAAAAATAAAAATTTCCCTTTTTTTCAAACTCTTTCTCATTTTAACGATTCATGAAAAACATTCGCAAAATTAGAAATTTTTTTTCTTTTAATTAATTCTAATCAGGAAATACTTAAGTCAAAATAAATTCATTCGTTTTGGCGCGTCTGCAAATTATTTTCTGTCTGCAAGAGTTGAAGGTTTTTGACTAAATTCTTGGACGTTTGTATAAATTGCGACACAAAGTGAGATTTGAATTAGAAAAATGTGAAAAATTTTTGAACATTAATCAAGTTTTGAAGGGTATCCTTTTGTGGAAAATCTTTATATCACTATAATTAATAAGTTTAGTCTTCTTTATCCTTGTGATCATTCATTAAATTGACATTGACTGATAAAAAACAAGTCAATTTTTTCTTGTAATTTACTTACAAATTGATCTCAAAATTCTCGATTTTCTTCCCAAAAATGCATTTCAATTAATATAAACTAACATTGAAACAAATAATTACTTTTTTTTCAAATTTTTTATTAGAGTCAAAACAATTAAGAAATTTATTACAGATTAAAAATAAAAGATAAAAACAACAAAATTGGTTAAAATAATAACATGAAAATGAAGTTGATTAAAGTTGAAAAATTAAAACGTGATTTGAAAATATCAAAAAATAAAATTCAATTTAAAAATAGATTAAATTTAGAAAACTTTTCTCAAATTTAGAGTGAGAAGAATTTTGCTAACAGGCAGTTGAGGTACTTTCTATTTATTCAATGTGTTACTTTATCAAAAACAGAGAGAAAGTTTTTCCCAAAGACCTATCTTTGGTTCTTCCCATCTGTATATGAATTAACTAAAAGTGTGATCAGATTCTGATTTACAAATTCTGAATTGGTTAATGTTTAAATTTTGTTTTTCTGTAAATGACAATTAATACTCAGTTTATGTTAAACAATAAGATTTAGTCAAATTTGAACAATAGAAACACAAACAATTTTATCATTTCAAATGGTTTAATAATTATTATTGTTACATATCTTTCACACATCTCTTTTTACACTCTGTCGATCTTTAGTAAAGACTCATTAAATTTAATAAGTTTATCAAATACTTGAATTAGTTATTGTTATTCTTATTACTTTTCCCATAATTTAGTAAAATATTGCCTAAACTGATATTATAATAATAATAAAACTTATATTGAGCTAAAAACTAATGGTATAGAAGGGGATAAAAATAAATACCTGTTAACACATAATGATTTGAGATAATAAACAAATATAAAAAAATCACTGGTCCAAAAACACATTATAATTGTGTTAATTCAAATATTCATCTAATATTCTATTTACAAAGTATTAGTCCCGTGAATAGAATCTGGTTCAGAATCAGATGAATGGTTAGTAGTAGTAGCAGAAGGCGATGATCGAGCGCTTATTGGCATTTCTTCAGCTGAGTGCGAGTCTTCGCCATTCATTTCATTGACTATATTATCACTATTTTCTGAAAGTTTTCCGTCAAAGTTTTGGAAAATTTCATAGAGAGTCATAACAAACTTGTGAACGTCTTGAAAACTATTATAAAGTGTTGACGGCGCGCAACGCATTACAGATGGCATCCGAATGTCACACTATTTATATATTTCATATAATTATGAATTTGACAAATCATTTCTATAGCATTAATACTCACAACAACTCCTCTTTTCTGTAATTCTTCCTGGACTGCAGTTAAAGGCACAGAGAAAATAAGTGATAATTGAGAGCCTCTTTGTTCCGGATCTGCTGGGGTTATTATCTCAACCGATGGCATTATACCTGAGTTGCCATTTATGAGATTATCATTTGAATGAAATCCATTTGTCATTCTTTGAGGAAAGAATGTCTTAATCATGAATTCCAAATAACCGGTGAGAAGGAACTGCTTCTTTCTTAGCTCTTCGATTGAGGTTTGGCTATAAATCTTTACATTAAAGAAAATAGAGTATAAATAGAGTATAAAAATATAAGTTAATAAGACTCACATCGAGACTCGCCATAAGCATCGCATTTAGAATAGGCGATGGATTACTTAATTTAAACATATCAGCACCAAAGCAGGGATCAAAATCTGTAATTCATTTTATATTTATCTTTAATTTTTTGTTTATATTCATTTTCAATGTTGTTGTAGTTTTCACTTTGGACTAAACTTATTGTTAATTTAAGTGAACTTCAATTCTTTATCTGATTTTCTATTTAACGCATTACAAGAGCTTTTATAATTGAATGAAAGTTAAATTAACGGAAATATAGATCAAATTTTCAAAGTTGTTGTTACTATGCTTTTGAAATAGTGTTGCGAAAGAGTAACTTATATCGCACTTGAATATTAGTGTAACCCTTCAAAAGTGCTTACAGTAAACGCTAATTTTTATCTTTAAATTTTGAGATCCACTCAAACCTATTTCAATAATTTTGTCCTATAATGTAGTCCTTCATTAATGCTTACCATCTTTCATGAGAAATTTAGTTTTAATGTTGTTTCCCCACCAGCCCTGAAGCATTGGAAACTGTGAACTTCCACCCTTTTCAGTATGCTTTTCATGTATGAATATTCCTCCAATACCACCGGCTCCTGAATTCAAATACTAAAATCAAGAATATTTGCAAAGAATCGTTAAAGTAATGAATTTTACAAACATTTAATATTGAAAGGCGTCGTTCAATTAGTAAATACGCAAAAAATTTCGATTCTTAGACCCTCTCCCCCTACTGTACCCCTGCCTCCCTTCGATGCTTACGTACTAATTGAATGGTACCAAATAAAAGAGTATATATGACTAACTTTATAGGTACACCAGGCGGCAAAGTCAACGTTCCAACTATGCAAATATATGGGCACATTTCCTACAGCGTGGGCCAAATCTACTCCTACTACAATTCCTTTATCTTGAGCGGCTTTTGTGAGCTTTTTAATATCGAGCAACTGTCCGGTATAATACTGAATGGCCGGAAACAAAGCTACCATCACTTGATCGCCTTCTTTTTCTAATATTTCAAGGATGTCTTCCTCGCGCAATAAGTGTTCGCCCTTTAAATATCGTAAAAAATTGTTGTTTTTTCCAATTATTTATTGTTTACAATAATTAATATAAGTTATTGATCATAAATTTGAGATAAAAATAATTATTATTTACTTAAATACTCGAAATAAAAGGCGTAAAATCGAAAATGAGTGCAAATGATATAGGGTTAAAATATATTTAGGATTCGATAATGTTTTAATTTCTGCTAATTTATTATCTGACGTTAACTCCAGATATTTCTATTCGAATTTGGAATATGGTCCAAATTCTCAAAGAGTTCCTCTTTGATGTCAGGTCAGAATAAGACACAACATATTAGATAATGTCTATTTCAGCGTTCAATAATCTGAATGCATATGTTTCTCTTTGCTTCAAAGATAATCAAAGCGTTCACTAAAAAACTTATTTTGTTATACTTTAATTCAAGCATATTATGAAATCTGAAGCGAAATCCTGACTAAAATTTAGATTAATTTTACTTTTTATAAATTACTCTTTATCCTTATTCGATAATTTGCATTATAAATCAATATCTGATAATTATTTTCTTATATCTATTGAGAATCAAGATTTATATATTTTTGCTTTTTGAGCTGTTTCTCAAATTATCTAAACTTTTTTTTGGTTACTTTGACAAAAAACTAATTGAACCAATTATTCCAAGTTCAACAAGTTTGATAAATGACAGAAAATCAAATTGAAAATATTTTGATTGAACTGAGTTCATGAACATTGAGATGTAATGAAAAAAATTTGAGAGATTGGTACAAAAAAACTAATAAATAAATTAATGAAAAATGATAGTTTAGAAAGTTTGATCCAAATATATGTTGATGTTTAGGCTTACCGTTCTTGGTTTCAAGGTGACCAGACTTGCTTCAGGTGAGTAACCATGAAATCTCAATTGTGATTTCACCACATACTAAAAAAGATATTATTTCATATCGTATTAAATTTAACATTTAAGAATATACCCTAAGCTATAAACAAATAATAATTGTAAACAAGTCTTTAAATAAATGAAAGATTGTTTGAGTAGAGGTATTCAAAATATTGCAAAGTCATTAAAAAAAAGCAATCTTTGATTAAAAAGAGCAAAATAAATGAAAGGTTAGGCAATCAAAAAGAAAACTAAGATTAAAAGCTCGTAATATGATTTGGATATGAATAGAGAAAAAACAAAACTCTCTAAAGAGTATATTATAGTATCAGAATTTGAAGTATAGAAATAATTACAACATTAGCATATTTTAAGTACATTTACCATATCTGAAGAGAATGCATGCTCTTCAATAATTATCTTATGTCTTCTTTGAGTAGGACGATAAAAAGTGGCTAATAAGAGATGCAAATTAACTGTAAGCGCGTTCATTACAGTTACTTCGTGTTGCTTCGCGCCTACAATGCGACCCATCGGTGCTTTTGGCGGCAAATCAGATAATGCAGCTGGAAGATAACCGTGGAAATGGCTGTGCACTCCTCTTTGTGACCAATTATTCAACACTTCTTTGACATAATGATCCAGTGATTTTGGCTTAAGTCCTAGTGATTGTCCACAAAGATAAAGACAGTCCTCATTTTCATCAAATAATCGCTTTAAATCAACTGTAAATACAAATATAAAAAAGTGTTTATCTTATAGATTAAAGCGTATTGTTGTTGGGAAACAAAAACTATAAGATGCGTAACCGAATCCTCAATTACTCCTATATTCTTGAAGGTGACTCTAATTTCGCCCCTTTATTATTGTTTTATTGGTTACTCATAATTGGGAACCTTTTAATTGATAGTATTTTTTTCAAAGCTATCAAATGAATCTTTGAACGCGAACTGATTATCACTTGAAAGCTTGTGTTGAGTATTAAGAAATTGTCTGTATAACCACTTAAAGATAAATTTGTGATTCAATTTGTAAATAATTTGAAGAGCGCTTAGTAATAATTATCTTTGCAATCATTTGTTGTCAAATTGTTACGTAAATTATTTCCCCTCACCTCATATTTCAACGTGACTACTATCAAGTCTTTTTTTGAACTCATTTTTAAATAAATCTTTCTATAAGTTTCATTATTTAATCTAAATTAAATATTTTTTTTTCTCACTTTGCTGTGAAGAAAAATTATAGTTCAATACTTTCAATACTTTATTCAATTTAATTTCACTCATTTTCTTTATATTGGATTATTTAGAAATGAACTGATTTCTAAAAATTTTTGAAAAAGACTTTCAAAAGTCTTTATTATTTTCAGATGAATTCTTGAATTCTAAAACTTTCAATAATTAACAAGTAATTTATCGATAAAAATAAAAATAATTCAAGTCTGAATAGATAGAGAAACAATAATAGATCGTTGTGAAAAGGTATTAGAAAAAAGGTTCAAATAAATGATTAACATATTTGTTAACATATATTGAAAATAAAAGTTAAACAGAAACTTACCGAAAGGCAAGTCTTTCTTTTTAGGAAAACTGAACAATTCTCTAAACGAAGCAAATTGGTCCTCGCCGTCCATTCTTCGAGCAAATTCTTGACTTTCGATAGGAACAGTCCAAATAAGAGATTTTTCTTTGAAAACATTGACAGGTAATTGTTGATACATTTTTAACTTCTTGTTTCCTATTGTGGTCTATAGACAAAAAGTAAATAAGACTTAACTAAGACTTAACTAAGGCTTGACTTAAGGATGAAATCGAATTATTAACTGTAAGAGTCAATAAGTAAATAAAGCTTAACTAAGGATGAAAGCGAATTAAATTTATTAACTGTAAAAGACAAATGATAAATATTTTCTAAGCAATTCTATACAATGTCAATAATAGATACACACGTAGTGAACACCAATTGATAATAGTATCAAATATAGACAAATTCGGTCCAATCGAAAGGATTTAAGGTGTGATAATATATTGCATTAGGGTTTCCCCCAAACGGACAAGTATTTGGCAATAAGTTTTTTTTTCATTTCAAAAACTTAATCTAAAAAAGTATGTTATACTTGCGTAGATTGCGTTGACTCCACTCGACAATTCTCTCGCATTCCTACTTTCTTATATCACATTCTATCAGAAGGTATATTCTCAATGTTAAATTTAGATATTTTTTCAGACTAGTTTAGTCTAAGCCTTTATGCCTTGCGTAACATTTGATGTGTATATCATTTTTTACTCATATTTTATTCTAACGTTTTCCTCATTTCAAGCTTAGAATATTTATGTAAAACATTCCGAAATAATAATTGAATTATGCATTCTTTGCATACATTCTCTGAATACTACAAATCAGTTTAACATTTCATATCCTAATACGTTTTTAGTTGTTGTCTCATTTTTTTTGGAAAGAATTTTGTTTGTGAAATGTCACGAATAACGTCATTGTACTTAAATTTACTCGAAAGGCAATTAT
>JAQIWZ010001472.1:0-11815 GCA_034697245.1 Malaconothrus monodactylus
TTTTTCATCCGTAAACAGGATCCAGAATCCTATAGAATCCAGAATCTAAAATAGAGTATATCTAAATCATTTTTGCGCAATTCTTCATCCCTAGTCTTAAGTAATCAAATATTGCGTCAACACTCTTGAAATTTAATATCAATAATAAGTTTGGGTTTCAGTTGTTATGACTCTATACTTATTGTTATACTTTATTAATTTAATTTTAATGTATAAGATCTCAGCTGTAGGACGTCTGAGACATTAACTTTTTGTATTTAGATTCTGTCTCAAATTGCATACATTAGGTTTTTGTCCTGCGATAGTTTTTCGCTTTTATTGTAGCTTTAGCTGCAATTGTTTGTTACAAAAGTCACTATTTTTAGAAATTGATATTTGAAAAACAAACTTTAGTTTACAATAGTTTATCAAATACTTTGCTTTTTTGAAAATATAGGATATTTAGATGAACTTCATTTAATTATAGACTCAAATTTCCGTCTGAACTTGAATTATGGACCAAAAGGAGTGTCAGATATTCGACAAAAACTAAAGCTCGAATAAGCTCTATTACGGTAATGCTTACATGTATTGGCTATTCGGGATCTGTTTCATTCACAGACGTCAGGGTTTCACCACTTTTAGGTATTTTAAATTTTTCACAAACACTTAAGTTTTAGAATATTTCAAAATTAGATTCAGTGAATAGTGACTTGGAATCAGCCACAGAAATAGGTTCGTGGTGTCGACCCAACTCTGTTAAACCTATTAATCAAATCAATGATTTGAAATACGAAAAAATTATTATTCCTTCAAATGGTATCTCAAAAACTCATCAAAAGTTTAACGTAACATTAGTAACACAGGTCTCAATGGATAGGCTTTTGATTCTCGAAAGGCAAGATTAAATTGAAATTCAATTTTATTTATATAATAAATTAATTAAAATTAATTGAAATAATAAATTAGAAGTCTTCAGACATGGGTCGGACCCGTCTCTATCGCTATTTATGTTCCCGTCAAAAATATTAACGAAGGAATCCTCGAGTGGCAAAAGTAATTCAATTAATTGTGACAAAAGAAAAGTTTAAATGATATGCTTTTTGAGCCATCATTTATTTTCTATTTGTTGCAAATCATATAAATTTGATTTAAATTAATTAAAACAATTAATTTAATGACAGAATGTATATAACAAAAAAGTTGCGGAATCTTAATATGACAGCCGATAGTCATGTGAATCTAGTGGCAGGACTTGGAGACAAAGAATATCCAATAAATTCGATGCGCAATATTGCTATAAAACACGTTAAAACTAAATTCATGTTTATCGCGGACGCAGACTTTCAGCCGTCTCCCGATTTTGAACTTAGATTTATGTCTATTTTGTCAAAACATAAATATCCGACTAAAACAGCGTTTGTTGTGCCGGCCTTTGAGTACTTAGAAATGCCTCAAGTAATTAATTAATTAAACAAATTTTGTTACATTTATAATCAATTGATTTCATTTTCTAGAAAACAGATCCAATTTCTAAAACTAAAGAAGAATTCATGCAATTAATGCATAGAAAAGAGCCTATTGTTCAACCTTTTCGTAAGTAAGAAATTCTTTCGATAAACTTGAATAAAATGTTTTCAATATTATTAAGGAGTAGTCGAGTCGATAGATTCCCATCGATTGACTAACTATTGGAAATGGTATTACGCCTCAAGTCCTTACGAAGTGCGAGGATTTTTAGATAAATATGAGCCTTATATTGTTGTTGAGTACGAATTAAAATTGATTTTTATTATTTCCTAATTTCAATATTAAGTATTAATTACAAAACTTTTTAGGAAAACAAACGATTTTCCTTATTTTGACGAACGTCTTAAAAATTACGGCATGAATAAAGTTATGCACATAACAGAACTTTACGCTAAAAAGTATGATTTACAATATGTTAGACTAGTTTTTCTATCAATTAATTAAATTTATATTCATAGCTATAGTTTTCAAGTTCTTCATAACGTATGGATGAGTCATTTGCCTCATAAAATTTCTCAATATTCTCAAGACTTTTTACAAAGTATTGAAACTAAACTAAAAAACAGAGCTTTAAGATTTGAAGTTTTGAGGAATATTATTGATAAATATAATATTAAACTTTATAATTGTTGAATTTTTTTTAAAGAAATTATTCAATAAAATGAAAAATACTGTAGAAAATATACATTTAATTAAGTTATTTCCAAAAGCGTCCCTTTTGTTATTATAAAAAGTTGTTTAATCTCATGTCGCAGCGATTTTGGGTAAACCAAACTCATCGACCAGTTGTCCGTCCTATAGATATGTGTCAAACATTATCTTAACGCTAATCAAAAAGGAATGAGTCAAATACAAACTTACGCTATTGACACTCTCAGCCCCGGGTTCTCTTGTGGGCACTTTTGGAGTGGACACCTCTTCTAAATAGGAAGTATCCGTATCTAAAGCCAACTCATCGCCCAATGCTTCCAATTCTGATTGAAATCAAAATATTTATTAATTAGTTTTAAGTTTTTGATAAGATATTAAAAGAAATAAGTGATGAAATACCAGCTTCTAATTCTTCTTCGTCTACGTCTGGGGTGCCATAACTTCTTCCAAGAGCTTCCTGTACGTCATTTGCCTGTTCGAGCATGTCTTCTAACTCGTCCTGCATGTCCTGTTAAGCAAAATTTAAATAATTAGTTCTTTTTTTTGAATAATTAGACGAAAAATAGCGGTAAAAGAGAAATAAACACATAATTACCTCAATTTGATCGATGTTCACTTTTTTGTATTCGCGCTTCATTTCTTTGACTCCAAGTTTCATAGCGTCAACCTTTCAAATAATTGAGCATTAATTATATAAATAGACAGTAATAGAAGATTAACTCAAATAATTGTCAATTATTTCAATTCATTAATTATTTAATTGACTTTTTTTGAAAAGCTTTGTATTTATCGAATTAGTTGAACAGAAAAAAGAGAGAAAGATATATATATGAAAGAAATTAAATTTAAATGAATTTAGACTTACAGTAGTTTTAGTGTCTTTAAGCATTTGAGTGGCGTAATTGGTCTGTTCCATATTGAATGACTGTTGGGTCAAATTGTCTCTTTGATTCTCATACATCTTTCGCTGCTTTAAAACTCTCAATGCTTTTTGTTTGACTCCATTCTAATTAATTAATTAATAATAAATTGATAATTATTGATAACTTTTAAATGGTATGAAAATTTTTAAAACTATTGTTAAGTCAAACATATATAAAGCCTATGATGAAGGCAAACGACAAATGAGACCTACTTTTGCGGGCCCTTCTCTCATCTTTTTCATTTGGTCCTTATATTTGACAAGTTCCGCATCCAATCGACTTATCTTCTTATCAATAGATTCAGCGCGACTGTCGACCTATCGATTCATAGTTTTGAATTTAAATTTTAAATCAATTAATTGAAGGCATAAGACATACATTTGCGATACAGTCGGTCAGATTCGGTGGCGGCGCCTTATCTTTAGATCTACCAAATAAGCGATTCATTGTTTTTTTAACGAATTAATTAATTATTTCAAAGATGTCTTTATTTATTATTTATTAATAAATTTATTTGTGAATTGAATTATATTTTATTATTAATTCAAATATGAGTTTATGACAAATGAATCGTTTATTGCATTAAAATAAAGAAATTGAACGAAAGTTTGGCTAAAATCAGACTCTGATTAACAAATTATTATTAATAATAATATTTATTTCAATCAGTGTCGCAATAAAACAAACCTAAACTCTACCCAATATTTACCATAAATTACGTCAATTTAAGTTTTGATTTTTTTTATTTGCTTAAAAAGTTCTAAAACTTTACTAAAACTTATAAATAAAGGAATTTTTGATTTAAAAAATAATTGATTTCAAATGCATTTATATAATTATAATACGATTTTCGTTATAATTATTATTGATATTGAAAAAGTGTTTATTTTGTAAACAAAGCAATAAAGAGTTAATTCAAACTTTCAAACTTTTGATCGATTTTCTATTCGAGACTTACATTATTTGATAATTAAAATATTGTTAACACTTTTGATCAAATATTCATAAACTAACTCTTCATAAATGCATTCATTTTAAGACAAATCTTCAGCTAAAACATTATTAGAATTCATTATTAGAAGTACAGATCTTTTACAAAATTTTTTTTGTCTAGACAATTGAGGGTAGAGTAGTTTTGATGTCATTGAGACAGTCAGTCATCAAAAACCTTATACTTTGAGGAAAATTTCTAAGTTTATTATATTTTACAAACAATAATAACTTTATTGTAACTTTTTTTTAAATATTGTATTTGATTATGTAATTTATGAATCAATGCAATCAATAATTAATTAGTTCTCAACAATTTATTGCTTTTAAACTAAATTTTATTTCGAAATGAAGAAAAACATTAAGTGAAAAGTTGATGAAAAAAAAAGTGAAAAAAACTAATATTGAGACAAAACAGGGCTTCAAAATAAAGTTGAAATAGTAGTGAAACTCGTTGTGGTTTATGTTAACGGAAGGGGTGGTCTTACAGTTATCATAAGAGCTTCTATTGGCCGCTGTCTTTTGATGTGAACGACTGAATGACTTGTTTAGCGAAGAAATAATAATGAAAGTTAAAATAAACTTTAGAAGCATTAAAGACTAATAATGAGGTGAGACGACTAACGGACAGTTCAATAACTATTTGCTGTCATTTCATATTCGGCTTAATTTGATTCGCAATAACTTCATCATTCATTTCCATTTTTGACACACGAACTAAACCATTAAAAACTAAAACAATCATTTCATTAATTTAAAGCTTAGGACTCTTCAGCAATAGTTTTCAAACATTAACTCTCTTATAGACCACTGCGTGGAGTGTTTTTTCAATGAATGACTGATTATAAGTTCATGTTATATATAGTTATGGATAGTGTTGAACGCGAGCTTAGCTCAACCCGACCTGTGAGCTGAGGGAACGAGCCTTAGCTCAATCGTTTTTTAGCTCAGCCACAGCTCAAACACAGTTTCTGAGCTGACATTAAACTCGACTGAACTTATCTCGAATGAGTTGATAATTTTTCGATCAAAAATAGATTATTGAATAATTTAATAAAATTCAAAACTCTCTTTTAGTAAATAATTATTGCATTTTATGACTTAAAATAGCGAAAAGTTACAAAATTTTAGGGGAAAAAAATTAAAATTTTTGGAAATGATCTGATTATTAAATGAAATTTCTCTCGACTGAACTCAAGCAAATGTAAGTCGGCTTTGGCGCAACACTAGTTGTGAAAGTAGTGTTTAGGGTGTGATTAGTAGTCATTAACACTCATTGAGAAACTAAACATTTAATATACGTTTCCATTGATATTATAGTTTAGTTTAAAAGTTTCGCCAAACACTATGTAATCGTAATTGTGTTCAACAGTTAATTACATCCTTTATTTCAATAAAAACTAGTTTTTGCCATATTTTCAGACTTTTATTTAGTGTTTATTTAATAGAAACCAAACAATATATTGACCTCTAATGTGACTCTCATTTGATCGACATTTCAAACAATTAAATGTCGTCTCAATTCATAATTAATAATAATATTTATAACTAATTAATGATATTTTATGTGCCTTTTAGTGAATAAATTAAAAAGATTTAAAAAAAATAATTTAAAATAAATTTAATGTTTGAGTGAATTCTTAATAAAAGAGCAAAAAAAAAGTGGAATTCTTTGTTGTTATTGGAGTGAAGACAACAACGCATGCGTTATATTATCGCCATCTCAATAGTCACTCATTTATAGTAATAATAAATCGCAAAACAAAACAACAATTCATTTAGTCTTAAGTCACAATCATTTAAATAATAATTTAATTCAAAATAATTTAGTTTTAAAGCAATAATAATAATAATAATAACAATAATTGTAAACAAATGTCGACTCAATCGGATTCAATGGAACAACAAAAAGGAGCCAATCATCAAATATTGCGTATAAACTCTTCGAGTGGTCACGAATTGGACGAATTGTTCAAAGCAGTGATTGGCCCGAAGGACAGTCAGATCCCACTGTCAGTGCCTATGCGTCAACGCAACCTTCCGGCCTCTTTCTTCAAACCTCCTGATGGAAGTCATAGCGCTTCTCACAGTCGCGAGTCTTCACTCGACGCCTCATTCTCTCCTCCACTATCACAACCTTCGAGTTCACCACTGAGTCCGTCTTCACCTCAACAAACACTACAACATGCAATTGGAGTGAATGTCGTGAATGGGCTGACAATCAATCATCCGAGAGCTCATTCATCACCCGCGACTTTACAGCAAACGTTTGCTGTGAATACTTGTATTGGAAGTGGTTCTCAACAAACACAACATATTCGACAACTGAGTTATGATATCGATCATTTACAACTGCCTATTGGTTGGGAAATGGCTAAGACTCCAAACGGTGAGAGATATTTCATAAATCATACCGAAAAGACGACCACTTGGGAGGACCCGCGCAAAAAAGTTCTCGAACAACAACTTCAACAACAACTACAACAACAAACTCAGCCCAGACTTGTTGTCGTTTCTGCCAATAATAATTCAAACGCCAACACAAATAATTCAAATAATAGTAATAATAGCAGTAATAATAACTTGAGTTCTGGAGCTCTACCCGAAGGTTGGGAACAGTCGAGAACTCCTTCAGGAGAAATTTATTACATCAATCACGTGGAGCGCATCACCAGTTGGTTCGATCCCAGACTACCATTAAGTGCTCAACAACAAAGTAAAGCCCAATCACGTAATGGTCGAACACCTCCGCCGCCATTCACTGCAACAGTTCCCTCGAGTCTTGTGGTTGCGCTTCAGAACATGAATACTTCTGGTAATAATAGTAATATTGATGCCATACGTTTACAACAACAACAACAACAACTTAGAGTTCAGCGCAATGTCCTTAATCTACAACAAGAACGCGAACAATTGCGTCAAAGACGGGAAGAGATATTATTGCGACAAAACTATATGCTTAAGCACTCGAGTGTAGGCGAAGATAACTCGCCATCAAATCGATTGCCGCCAATTTCAAGTACTGGTATCGATCCCTTCTTAGGCGGAACTAATGGTCCGCTCAATAATGATTGCCATTCAAGACAAGAAAGCGCTGATTCGGGACTCGGATTGGGTCCTAATTATAGTCTTCCGCACACACCCGAAGACTTCCTGAACAATATCGACGATGCGGTCAATAGTAGCGACGACACGAACAACAACTTAAGTCGTAATAGCAATAATGATTTAGGTCTCGACACTCTTCAAGTTCCAAATCTAGATCTCGGAACTGAAAACATGGAATCCGACGATTTGGTGCCCAGTCTTCCGGACGACTTCAATGCGGATCTGCTCTCAAACGTTGAGGCGCTTCTCGACACTAACAGAGATAATATCATGACTTGGCTCTGATTTAAATGACAAAAAAATGAGTTTCTTCTGCAACATAAGTATTTCTAATTATCTATAAATTATAAGATCAATCAATTTGTTTACAAATAATGCAAATCATGTTTCAAATTCGTTGAACGACTCAATTCACTCAAACCCATAAATTTAGCGCATAATACCTAAAGAGTGACATTACTTAAAGCAAATGATAACTAAATTTGTTGGCATCTTATATGCACTGTTTTTTCTGGTTATTATTAAGTATACATTGTTTGTGTTTTTCCTCTTATTATTATCTGTTAAAAAATTTGATAGAAAACTGTTTGAAAACAGTTTTCCTCTCATTATTATCTGTTTAAAAATTTGATAGAAAACTGTTTTAAAATTGTTTTAAACTGTTTTAATTGCCTTTTATAGTATTTTGCGCAGTTGTTGCCTATAGTTAGACCCAAAGAGGTCCTCCTCTTTGGTTAGACCATATTTTTCTAGATATTTTTGGCTCATTATTACTTTTACTGCCTTTTCATATGTCTTACATAACTATATATTTATTGGTGAAAATTTTGACTTATTTTTCACTAATAAATATCAGCATTGCTTTCATCCTATGATATCGTTCGCAAATCCTAAGCTTAGATTTTAATATTAAGCAATTATTAGTTGAATTTGCGGTCACAAAAGAGCTCTTAATTATTTATCACATGTTATCGTCAATCGTCATAAACATTGATTATTAATATTATTATTAATATTATTATTATTTGAATGAATGGCAGCCTCTGATGCAGCTATTATTGCGACTAATTATCGTCAAAACTCTACTCTAAGTTAGTATTGCAGCTAATATTACATATTTTTTTATGTTATTCTAAAATAATTCTAAATCAAAGTGCCTGTAGTTTATATACAATTACTATAACTATATTATTATTTTATACGAAACCTTCAATAATATAAAGGGTGTGTTACCCAATCCCTATCAAAGTTGTTGTCGGGCTCTTCATCTAATTTGCAGTTTTTGTTATAGTTTTTTGGTGTAATGCGAGAGTATTTCAATATTTACATACATTTTATAAAATGTAATCACAATAATAATCGCATCCGTTTTAAGTTAATTTATGTATTTTTAGAATCATTTTAAAGGCAACTTAAAGTGTAGTTCACAATCATTGTAATCAATCAATCACTAAATCTTTTACTCGTCGACAACTACTGGTGTTTTTTATAATAATATAACAAATGACATAAGTCTTGACATAATTAATAACGAATCTTAAAAAACAATATTAGAATAAAATGTTGTAATCAACTTAAGATATACTTGTAGTGCCTTATTATCATGTGATGGAAGCCTTTTGCAGATTTGTTATCACTATTACTATTGTTTAATGTAATTATAAAATTACATTATAAATACTTGTAATAACAACAAGTGCCAAATTGTTTTCAATTTTACTATATTTACATAATTAACAACATTTTATTTAATATTCGAAACATTCAAGTTTTTCAAAAAAACTTTACCATTAATTATACAATGAGTTTATTTTAGATAATCGATTGTGTTTAGCCTTAACTATTGGAATAATTGTTTCTTTTAGACAACAGTTAATATTATATACAGCACAATAAATACCGGTAGAATCTGTAGACTTGTTTTGCTGCTTGAATAATAAATTTTTTTTTTCAAATTGTCTACTTTTTTTCATTTTAATTATTTTACTTTTTTTCAGCTCTTATGCTTTGGAAAGTTTGTTTTGAGAAAAATATTCATTAATAGCTTGTATTACAACTACGTGTAGAATATCGTTCAAATTACATCTATATTAGAGATAAAGTTACAATCATATTATATTTTGCAAATTTCATTCATTATATCAATAAGTGCTTAATTATGAATGAATGCAACTAAATATTACTGATTGCCATTTTTATGTTATCATTTGGTGTCGATTAGAAAGAAAGTTCACTTTATATAGAGTTTAACTGAATTCAGCTTTTTTTTATTTTTTTTAGATTAAAAAAATTTTAGAACATAAACATTAAAAAATAGCTTTAGTCTCCATGCAATCGATTTAAAAAAGTATAATTTAATAAATCTATAGATATATTCAATCATTTCAAAGACATTAATACTCATTCTCAAAGTTGTTTTAAAGAGCACTTGCATTGATCTCCAACTAAATCTTATCACCCTCTCAATAGTTATTCTTTGTTTTCTCGCGTGAAGTCAATTTCAATAAATATTAAATATTAAACATTTTTATATTTTATTCCATTAGTCGATCCATAAAACCAATCTATAGCGGAAGAATTTATTTGAAACACGATTCGTATGTCATCGGATATGTTAGAGACAAACCATTTCTCGATTTTATCAAAGTTGATGGCATTAGATATAATTTAGAACCGAATGCAAGAAATAAAGACATAGCAGTCATGCATAGAAACGATTTGTCTTTTTTGATGCAATTACTGATAAAGCGATTCAGTTCTTATTCGTTAGTTATAATAATCTACCGAAAGTCTAAATCTAATATTCATTTATTTGCTAATGAAATGAATACCAATGGCTTACCGAAGAATAAAGTTTGTGGTCTTGATCTTTACGATGATATTCGTTATGCCAAACAATTTGGAACTTTTTGAGCGGTCGCAGAAATGTTAATCATTGTAAGAAAAGATAATCAAATATCTTTTTTAATTGATTTTAAAGGCGATGGAATACCTGATAATATCGACATAAAAATAGATTCTTATGATTTAAACAAAGATAAAGGCATTGATTTGGATGTCTCGATAATCTCTTAATTCAGTTTAAATCATTGTTGAACACATCTTCCTTCATATGTGGCCTACGGATGACATCGCTATCGAAAATTTCAAACGAGAGCTACTAATCATTGCATTAAAGTTCTTTTCAGTGATTTTCAAAAGCCTTAAATTTTCAAATATCATAGGTTTGGTAAATCTCAAGTTTGTGCTGATCGATGTCAAAGGAATGAAGTATTTCTATCGGATGATACAATTGTGGTCAGTAATACTTCGGAGAGTTCTGCAATATTAGACTCAGCGTATGAAAGGGTGAAGCATTCGGAGCCGATGACTACTGCCAAACTCTAATTGTAATAATTATTATAGTGTCGTTATTATTCCTCTATTTTTAATCACATTATCATTTATGAGTTGTTTTTATTACTATGAGTACTATTACTACTACTAGTATGAAAAAATTAATTTATTCATAAAAAATACCAGAGCCTACATATCGAGACTTAGAGAAGAATTTGTAGACGTATGGTATTGAAGATTGTGATGCGGACCAAAAAAACTTCTTTAGTAGATCCATGTTGTTGATTGTCATTCGAGTGAAGGTAATCCTTGTTTAGCAAATATTTAAATGACAATAGAATTTGAATTACATTTATTTTATGACGTGAGTCTTTAAATATAAAGAAATAGATTTCTAATGACAAAATTAATATAAAAATTGTCACTATTTATGCTATAAATACGAGTCTTGTGCTAACAGAGATGAGACAAAATAAAATTATCAAATCTGTATTATAATGAATTCCAACAACTCTTATCATTGCTATGAAAGTAATTTTTCAAATGATAATCAATTTTTGTCTTTTATATTAAAGTTTCTCATGTCTTGCAAAGCATTATAACATATAATAAGCTTAAGTCAACAATAATATTAAGTAAGTTTAATCATTGACTGATTTATTTGATAGGCTCTGTTGCAAAAATCTGCAAATTTTCGAGTTGGACACGAACGAGTTGTCGTCTCAATTGTTCAAGAAAATGAGCCAAACGTCTTCTTTATAAAAGACTATATTGTGGTTCTTAGTCTTGGAATTGTTCTTCAGATTTTTGTATGAGATGTGATGAGAAAGAAATAAATTTATGTCTTAACGAAGATATGCCGAAAACATTTACTTTTAAATCTAGAAAATATTTTGGCAAAACGGACTGCAATAGTTGGCACGTGCAGCTAAGCCGCAGAACTTAACCAAACTTACTTTGAACTTACAATTATAAGAATTTCCACTTAAATAAATGGTAAGTTTGGGCCAATAATTGCAGTCCGTTTTGCGTCCAAAAACCAATATTTTTGACACACAATTGAGGAGTCGTATGATATAAGAGCGGATAAAATTCGAAAGTGTTGTCCTTTTTCTCTTGCATCAGTAACAAGATTTCATAATCTAAAGTAAAAATATTTATAGTAAACAATAGCTATTATCGCGTGACAAAATTTTAATTCTAATTCATGCTGTTATCAAAAGAGATCTTATTTAATATTTAAAAGGCTAACAATGATTTGAATGATATCCGCCCTTATCTCATGCGGTCATGAGATT
>JAQIWZ010001473.1:0-11812 GCA_034697245.1 Malaconothrus monodactylus
TTAATAAGCCAATGAATTATTCTTCAGATTTTTTATTTTTATTTTTTATTGCTTCGATTTCTTATAAGTTGACAGAAACTATTCGCTAGAATCAAATCTACTCTTACTTTTTAGACTAAATGAAGAAATTCTTTCATGAAATGAAGCAGAATTAGCTAAACTTTGAATCTAAAACTTTTTCTGTTAGAAAAATTCCGATAAATAACCACTAAATTATATTAGCGAAAAAATTCTGATTATTTCATTATTATGAAGGACTGAACTTCAAAACACTTCTGTAGACGTTCTTTTCATTTATGTTTCGAAAGAGCAATTCTGTTGATATAAATGATTGATATAAAAAAAAGCTTTCAGTAGTTCTCAGCTTCTTCTCAATTCTTGAGCAATAAGATAAGAAAAACTGTTCATTTATCAGAACATCTTCGACATAGGTTTATACGGAATTTAATTTTGTTCCGATACCTGTGCACATGAATAACTACAGAATATGTGTACTAAAGATTCCGAGTGAATAACAAATCTATATCTAATTCCAAGAAATAAATTCAGTAAAATTCTAAGATTCAGGATATCATTGATTGACTAATAAAAAAAATAATGCGATAAAAGTATTTCAAATCAATATCAGAATCAGAAAAATAAATAAATTGAAGAAAAATATTTTATGCAATAATCTCATGATTATTACGAACGTAGGACTTGTTTTCTCATTCAATTACATACGGAATATTATGTTTAGCTTTTATCTCAGTTAAGGTTATGTTATTGCCATTAACTCAAATCCTATTAATTAAACACTAACTTCATTCGTACTTAAGCTTAAGTTTATAATCCTTAATAATCTCTCAACAGAAATGAATTTCCATTTGGCCAGCTTTTGATAGTCAACTTTAGCATCAGTTTTTGTAATTCTTTAGCCTTTTTTGGTTATTTAACTCAATGATGATATTACTCACTAATTGCTATTCATTTAATTCTGTGTTTGACTAGAATAGGAATTTGTAAATAAAGATTATTCACTTAGATCTTAATTTAAGTCAGAATTATTTTCCTACCAATTGGTTAATACTTGTTTTGCGATAAGAAAAAAAGTTAACTTAAATGTTATTTTAAGTAAATATTTGTAATTACTGTATATTCTGTTGAATTTTTTCAAAAACAATTAGACAATCAAATTTCAAATATCTTTTATCCTGAAATAATTTCTATAAATATGTGTATTGTATTTAATACTGATATTTAATATAAAATTTTTAAAAGTTTTTTACTAATTAATTCAAAAGAGTTTGTATAAAATTTAATAAAATAAAATAATAATTTTTTTTTGTCCATAAATACGATATAATAACTAGTCAAGGCCTTAGAAAAGCTATTTTTAGGCCCGAAGAATAGATTACCGAAAGTAAGTTTTTTCAGAAATTTTACTAAAAAAAGATTATATTGTATTTATTACTGATATTTAATATAAATTTTTAAAAAGTTTTTTCATTCAAAAGAGTCTGTAGTAAACAATATTAGTATTTTTAGACTAAAAATTTCAGTCCAGAAATACGATATAATAATTAGTCAACGCCTTAGAAAAGTTATTTTTAGGCCTGAAGTATAGATTACACCTAAAGAAAGTTTTTTTTCAGAAACTTTACTAAAAAAATATCAATCAATATCTTAAATACAAGTGACGTATAAAATGAAATACAGAGAAATTTTTTTATACTTTAAGAATAAAAGTTTTGAGAAAATAACAAAAGCAGAGGTTTACTTTCATTATGAATTTTGAAATTATTTACACAAAAGCAGATAATTTGAGGTAAAATATATTGTTGAGAAAACGCTAATAATCAATACTATAAAAGCCAATGCAATGAAAATAAATGATCGCTAATTCGAAAATGATTATAACTTATCATATGTGCGCGTGTTTTGTAACAATAATGCTATCATTAATATATTAGAGAAGGAAAACGAAATTTTGAAATCATTTATTTAAAAAAAAGTCTTAAATCCCTTTTAGACTTAGAGTTTGAGTGACTTCACTAAATCTGAAAATGTTTAAGACTTCTTAAAACAATTTTATTATAACTTTGTTGAAAAACTTATCGAGAAATAAGAAATTATATTCGGAATCGGGAAGAGATGAGAAATTTTTATTTTTTAAGCTCTTCCCAGTTTTGAGCGTAGGCATAGCTTTTAAACAAATCATTCGATTCCAAACTAAATAACTTTTTTCATTATTCAATAAAAGCTTTTATTTATCTTATTTACTATTAATATAAATGTAATTAAAAATTTTAATTAATTTAGAATTAATTATTTTAATGTTGCAAACCTTGCGCGTAAGGAACCAAATGGCAGAGCGCTGTCCCGAAGACCCATTCTTTATAAGTTAATAGATATAATGGAGTAAAAGGTACAGCAAACGCACACAAGAATATATCAGAAAGCGCCAGATTAGTGATGAACATATTGGTCACGGTATGCATCGATGGATTACGTAATACCACATAACAGACAAGAGCATTGCCAGCGGTTCCCAAGAAAAATATTAATATATAGAGTCCATAGAAAAATACTTTCAAAGCTAATGTATCGATATATTCATAAGTGACAGCATATGAAGTTTGACTGTCAGTCCAATTGTTGCTCATCTGTTTGAGTACGTGTAAACTCCAGTTTGTGAGCTGGTCTTCACTCCAGTTTGCGAACTGGTTTTCATTCCAATTTTTGATAATTGCATTCAAAGCCGAAATATTATTGACCTGTAATTGATTTGCCATTTGTATTAACATAGTTTTGTTTAGCGCTGAAGCCATTAGTGGCCCAACTCTTGTGCTATTGAAAGGAAATGAAATGAAAAGATAGAGTAAGAGATCTGAGAAATATAGCGATAATGTTGACTTCAATACAATTTTCTTATTGAGAAAAGAAATAGTATTTGAATGGCAATTCTGTCAAGAACTGAATGCATAAATAAATGCCTAATCTCTTGTCGGATTGAATCTCAAAGTAATCTCTTTTTCCAATTTATTTGATCCGAAAAATTCTTGAATAATAGTTTAGCCAAAGCAAAATTTTTCGTTTTATTTATTTATTTTTTTATAAAGCTTGAAATATAAACATATAGAATAATTTCAACAGAATAATAAAGAATAATAGAATTTAATCAGAGAATTAGGTGAGAAAATAGTGTCAAAATGTTATGTGGATTTTGTAAGGCTTTGATATTGAGAAATATATATTTGTTAAAGAGAAAAATATTTGTTTTTTAGATTCAATTCTGGCAATGGCTTAAGTAAATAAGTGAGGAATATTCGTGGGAAATCTCTTGAGTAAAAGATTTATTTTTCATTTTAAGCTAAAAGGTTTTGACTATTAAAATGATTTGATTTTATTCTGTGAATGATTCAAATAATTGGAAAAATTTCACAAGAATTTTAGGATAATTTGATTACTAGAATAGGATCCAAATTGAATGTAAACTTAGCTATATTTTTCAAATAACAACAGCTTATGTTATAATAGTTTCTTTCTATTAATAGGCAGAAAAACAAAACAAAATTTATTTAATTCACGAGAAAATAAGTCATAAATAAGTTTTCATTGCATGCAATCTAAGTGCCAATAATATAATAATCTCTTAATGTGTTTGTCATTTCTAAAAATAGAGATATTTGATAACAAACAGATTAAAGCCATTGCGTATGAGTTATTAATTTGATGTTTTTGTCACTTGAATTCCATTCTGGATAAGAAAAATATTTTTGCAAATTTCTCTCAATGAAATACGTTTATTAGTGATATTAATATTTTCTGTGATACGCTTCAGGCTATCATTTGTTAAAAAAAGTTTTGCGAAAACGATATAATGATTGTTTTTCAAACGTATGATTAGCAATAGTGTAAATAGAGTAAACAATTAGAACACAATTTTACATTTCAAACAGTTATCTATTGAACAGATATTCTTTATTTATTGTAAATCTTTCAAATTCTATTCTTTTATAATTTCCGTATTTATTTGACTTTCAACTTAAAAGTGAATCTAATTTTCTAACTACTCAAACAATTAAATTCTCTTTCATTCTAAACACGAATTTCTATCTATTTTGAATCGAAGCACAACTTTTTCGGTAAAATTCAACTTTAATTAATTTTATGTTGTTTGAGATCTAATCAAAAATTTTCTAAGCATTAAATACACGCCAATTATTTTGATAAACACAGAATTTAATGAACCATTCTTTGAATGAAATAAAAATAAAATTCTGGTTTAAAGATATACAGAGTATTGGTTAGTGTTTCGAAAATGAATTAAATTCTTTAATGATTTGGAAATAAATCTTATTTTCATTCCAATTATTCACTGACTGAGTGCTCATTATGTAAACTATTTTTATGCTGCTATGACTTAAAGAGCAGAAAAATCTATTCATTTCATGATCTCAAAGCAGTTCTGAAGGAAGAAATGATAACAAAAAAGAATAAGAAAATAAATCCTGAAATTTGATATCATTAATAAAAGATTTTGTTTACCCTCTAATGAAAACTCATTACAAAAAGTTAATGTAAACTGAATTTTCTCATTATTTCCAAAGCCTCCACAGAATTTATAATTCAAAGAATTTCATTTCCATATTATTCTTGTGCTAAATTTCTTTAACTTTAAATTAAATGAATTTTTAAATTTTTCGACTTATATTTCACTTTTAAAATTGAAAAGTTTTTAAAACTTTAGAATAATTTGAGCTAAAATTTCGAAATCGAATTCCTTGTATTATTTCAGTTAAGCTAAAAATCTCGGGAAAAAGGAATCTTTACCGGAAAAGTATTTATTTTTTTAAGGTTTAGAATTTTACATCGAACTCAAAATCAAAGCCAATCAAAGTCAATATCAAATCGAGATAAATGTCTTCGACTTAAGTTTATAAAAATATATATATATATATTTTTTTAAATAGTCAATACTTTGATCAAAGCGTATAATAAGAAATAGGATTATTGAGACTTCTGAAAGGGATTGAATACTTTCAGCGAGAGATAGAAAAAAGATTGTTTTTTACATCATTTCGGACATGAGTACAGAATAAAGACTTAATATTTATAAAACGAAAGTCTTTTTTTCAATTCAAAATAATATATCAATATTATTGACGTTTTTCGTTAAAGTAGATCAGAATTGAAAAGAAAACTAATTTTTCTTATCAGAAAGTTTTAGGATTTTCTAAAAGAAGATTTATAAACTTTTTCACTCAACAAAACTATTTCAATTTCAATATTAGTTTCAAATACTCTTGAGGTAAAATTTTTATTAACTTTAGTTTACTATTCATTTTTAGTGAATGTTTTACAGAATTTTTTTTATAGTTTAGTTTTAATAGAAATAGTCATTAGTTTATAAAGAGTGTTTCTTCAATGAAAATTTTTTATTTTTTAATTAAACCCAAAAATTTTCATTCGAGATAATAATTAATTTTTTTCATTTCTTCATATCTTAATAAACATTCAAAAATTGTTGATTAAAATTCATTTTAATCTTAGCTAAAAGTGTTCTTCTTTTTTGATGGATTTTTTTCGCTTTCAAAGTATTTGGTTCTGAAATTAAATGCGAATGTTTTTGCGATAGTTTTTTGTAATTTTTTGAGTTACTCAGAAAGAGCTTTTGATGAATTTAATCCTTAATTATTGTGGCGTTCATTCTAAGCCAGATATCTGAAGTCTAGACATTCATTCATTCGATGTAAGGTTAGCTAATCTTTTTTCGAAATTGTTAATCTTTTAGCTCCAGAAAAATAAAGGTTTTTCTTATTTTTCTTACCTCAAAATAAAGTTATATAATAAATCTTAAGATTATTGATATAAATTTTGCTATAATCATAATCTTAAGCCGAAAACTATTAATTAATTTCTATTTCAAAGTATATATTTCTTCTTAATTCCTTAAGCTTTTTTTGCCTAAAAATAGTTCGTGAGAAAAATAAGAGCGAAAAAATTGCAAAGTTTTGAGTATTTCTTTTTGTTTGAAAAAAATCTGATCATTAAATTCTTTGAACAAAATTTAATTGAATGGAAAATTATATTTATAATTATAGTATCTTTTGATATACTGCAAAACACCCACATCTCGGATGTGATTATGTTTTTTATATTCTTTCAATAGAGAAGATTAAAGATTAATTACTTTAAGTTGACTGAAAGTCTTGTTATTTCAATATATAGTCATTAGTTTTGATCCATAATTAAACATAATTTGTCTCAAAACTTAAACTTATTTTCGGTAATTATAGGCAAATGTTTTTAATCTTCTTTTAGAAAAGTTTTCAAAACGAAAGTTTTGACAGAAAGTTTGCGAAATTGCCATTAAATAATCGGATAACTAATCGTCAATTAGACTAAAGTCTCCTTTTTTTTAAATTTATCGATCTTTTTATAGGCTTAAAAAAATTTTTGATTTCGAAATCTGAGTGTCAGATAAACACAATTGAGAATAAATTAGTTTAAATTCTTAAGACTTAGTGAAAATATGATTTATTAAATTATTAAAATATGAAAATCCGAACGCTTTCATTCTTTTCCAAAATCTTCGTCAGGGATTATAATAAATGAATGGTAATTATAGTTAAAAATCAAAAATTAAGTTCAACACAAAATAAATTTTTGTCAATTATTTAAAGCATTTACTCAAACAAGCTTATGATCAATGATTTTAAAGAATTCTTGTGAAAAAATCGTTAATTATTCAACTATTAGCTAACATTAGTCAATGCTGTTATAGGATTTGTGCGTAAAAAGTTTTTTTAAAGTGAGGATAAAGCAAAACTTGTATAAAATGATAAATTTTTGCTAAACATAAAAAACTTAATCCCTATCATTAACATAAACTATGATCTTCTCAACAAATGAAACACTTAAATCTCAATTACTTATAGCCTTAAGCGTAAGCTTATGAGAGCTCGAGATAACTGAGCCTCAAATTGAGTTCAAAGTCAACATCAGAGCTCGAGCTATACTCTCGAGTAATTTTCTCTGCTTTAGAAATTCAATGAGAAAATTATAGATAATTTCATATCAAAATTTCAAACAGAATAATATAAATTGTGTTTTTTTGCTCTTTATATCTTTTTTGATGAATCAGAAAAAGAATTTAAACTCAAAAATTAAGAAATTTATTTAGGAAATGATGTGATTCTGACACTCAATTTCTCGAATGAATGCCCACAAAATAATAGGAATTTCATATTATATGAAAATTTTGAATGACATCAATGCTTATATATGTCAAACGAAATTATTTTCAATCACTTTATTTTAAAATTTTTATTTTTATCTCACAAGACATATGAATTAATGATAAGCTCAAGTTTTTCCTTTCAATTCTTCTTACTTTATGTATAAAACTTAAAATCAATATTTGATTTGATCAGAATTGAGGACAAAAGTTCTGATTCAATGAATAAGTTGTTGAGTTTTCAAAATAATTATTTTAAATCTCATTGATTTGAAAACAACCGAAAACTTTATTTCAAGTTTAGTTGATTAGAAATCTGTTAGAATTAAAATATTATGACTTCATATTAGGGAAGAGTTGCATATTTATAGTTGTCGTAAAATAAATAGGAAAAAATAGCACAAAACTTAATGCAATAAAACAAGAATTATAACTAACAGAATATTGTATTCTCTCGAGAATGTTCATTAAGTTAGGACTACAAGAATATATATGACATACATATTCATGACATAGATATAAATCCATTTCTTACGTAATATTCACGTTTAAATCTCTTATGACTTACAAAAGAAAAGAAAAGAAAATCTGAAAAAGTTTTTGATCTCATGTTATGTTCTACTGAATAAAAAGTAAAAAGTTGTCAATCCGTTAGCTTTTCCTTTCTGTACAGGCATTGCGTTACTGTCTCATGAGTTTCTTTCTTATAGACCTAAATTCCTAATACTCGAGCTCTTTCTATCTGATTGTATAATTTATATCTATCAACGACTTCTTGTGTGTCATTCCTCTTAAGCAACACATTTAAACAATTTAGTTAAAGGCACGTAAATGTGTTTAGACTTATATATAATGGCGTGAAAGTGTCCGCAAACACGTAAACATGATATGAAGGCACACTTTTATAACTTATTTCTGATCCTTATTATCAGGTATTATATTTTAGGCAAATGTCTAATAAATTTTATCAGTAGCTTAACTATCAGTAAACAAACTCGAGATTGATTTTTATCTTAATTAATGATCAACATTTCTCTATAGTATAATTTGTTTGTGTAGAGTTTGCAAAATATACTCAAACTTTTTCATTATCTTTATGGTTGAATAATATTTACGAAAAACTTTTGTACAATTAATACCGTAAATACAGGCATAAAACTTAATTGAACTGAATTTTTATCATAACTTTTAGATTTATAAAACTTATCGATTTTTATTATTTATTGTCAAAAGATTTCAGACGTCTAGAATTTAATTCTTATTATCCGATTATTTGATTAAATTCTTTTCTCAATAGAATTCTCTGTATGAACAAAATCTTTTGAAAAGTATGTCAATAGTATTCTTATGTTAAAGGATTGAATCATTGATAGAAAGTATTGTTTTTCGATTGGGAAGTATTGACAGCGGAATAGAAAGAGATAAATAAAACATTATTCTGAGGAGAATATTCTACATCTAAAGCAAAGTTAATATTCCTTAACAAAACATTAATTTTATTAAATCTGTTTTTCTTACGTAAGATTTTTTTTACTTCAAATGTTTTATTCATTAGTCTTTTCTACAAAAAGATTTTATTCTTCTTATCAAACTATAAAATATATTCAAACCCTAAGAATATTTAGAGTTGATTTGATATCTAACTCAAAGGAATCAAACATATGGTTTGCATGTTTACAAACTTTTCTTATATTAAACAAAATGAAAGAAAAAATAGGATTTCAAATTTGAAGAAAAGAAAACAGAACTTTATGAATAATTGAACAGATTTTTCTTCATCTGACAGAAAAACACAATCAAATATTTATTTCGAAACAGAGCTCAACAAATAGATTTGTTTTTTTCCTATTCAACAATAAGCAGAAATCTATTGATATATTGGATCTCATTTGTGATCGTGAGCTCAAAAAACGTGATCTTGAAATAAAAGCCTATTTTTATTATATTTTCAGATTATTTATCATGAAATGTATGTCAAAAATTTCTATTGAATACGTTCAACAAATCTATAGACAACTTAATCTACAATTAATGGTTAGCTATCGATCGATAAGAAAAAAGTCTTCGAGATTGAAAAATGACTCCTTATTTGCTGTGTCT
Source organism: Malaconothrus monodactylus (assembly GCA_034697245.1). Taxonomy (NCBI): domain Eukaryota; kingdom Metazoa; phylum Arthropoda; class Arachnida; order Sarcoptiformes; family Malaconothridae; genus Malaconothrus; species Malaconothrus monodactylus. The sequence continues at coordinate 9,323 of JAQIWZ010001473.1, forward strand.
TAGATTCAGTTTCGCTGAGTTAACAGTTTGTTAAACTCTATTTTGTTTGACTAATATTCTTGATAAACATTCAAATGCGCGGATTCTTGTTTACGAAGAACAGCAGGAAATAAAGCAATTACTTCTTCTGAATAAATATTAAATCCCCTTTTTGTCAAAGAGAATGAAATGTTAAATCATAAAAAAATATTCTTATCTCTGAAAATGAACAAAAAAAATTTTTTTCTAGAAAAAATTGCAATAAAATCATCTCTTCATTTGTCATAAATTTTTTCGTTACATTATATAATTTAGAAAACAATTTTGAACATCAGTTCAATTCTCGAATGACTTTTAATATCGATAAATAATATGTTTTAGAGATATAAGAGCTGGTAATAAAAAAAAGACTTTTGCTAACGATTGATATCACGATCAGTTTTTTTACTTAAAATGCTAAGAAATCCAATGAAAGCATATTTTCTCTCATTTATTGTGCAATTCTTTTGGGATTGTTTTCATTCAGAATCAAATTATTCATTGCACTGCTTTTCAAATATATAGTAAAAGATCTTTTAGATATTATTAAACTTGAAAAAATAACTATAAAAAGCTTTTTTGTCCTCAACTTTTTAGAAAAGAAATAATAAAATTCTTGTTTAAATTATTCAATTCTTGAAAATTTGTTTAAAATTAAACATTTTCTATTAAACTTTCGTTAATTAAATAATCCATTTTCTCAAATTGTTTTTAACAAATAATAGTTTCAATTCAGTTAAGTTTTAAATTATTTTAATTCAAGTTTCAAATTAAAAACTTAATAACTTTGAGAACCATAAAAGCAAAGATCAAGTCTATAAATGATTAAAAAGTTAGCAAAAATGAGTTGTAGTACAAGAACAAACAGCAATAAAAATTCTTTAGGAATAACTGCTTCATATTAGAAATGATAGAATAATTTAATACAAGATATAAAGAAATAAATAAGAAATGAATTCAGACAAAGCGTTTGATGTTCTTTGAAGTTTAATTAAAACTTGAGTGCAAAAAAACTTAGAAATAATGGTTTCATATAAATAATTGTTTGTACTGTTCATTAAAACAAATGGCATTGTTCTCAAGAGATTGTATGTCATTGAGTTCGGTTTAATACTAAACTCCCGGCTGTTAATAATACCTAACTTTTAGAGAGTTTGTAGTTCTTTCTCCAACTGTTTTCCTAATGATAACTATGAATAAACACAAATACAAAACATAGAACTTGAGAGTTAGAGTAGTGTTAGAATTATTATTATTATTAAAATAGAGAATAAGAGGAGAGGAGAGAGAGATCAAAACATCTATTTTTATATCTCTTTAGCTATATTTCTATGAAGTTTAACTTTAAATCTGAAAACAACAGAAAAATTTTTCTTTTTTAATTAATTCTGGTGTAAAATATTGGTGTCAAGAATAATAAATTATTCTGAAATTAAAGCTGATTATAACTTTGATAATTAGTTTTGAGTTCTGTCGTGTTTAAGCGACACATTCTGTTCAACATGTTTTTAATTATTCTTTTATATTTTGTGTACAGAATTTAATTTGTACTTTGCTTTTGAAACTTTTATGAAGCAATAGTTTTAGTTAAGAAATAAAGACCAAAATTTCAATCAGTTTATGTCTCTTTCACACTCCATATATAAGAATTTTAAACTTAAGAATATTAATAAACTCTGAAAAAAACAAATGATTTATAAACACATGTTTTTGTCACTAAATTAGTTTTCATTTTATTGAATTATTTTTGAATAACTTTTCTTCTCATAAATGGGATCAAAAAACCTATTTATCAACTATTTTGAAGAATGAAATGACAAACTTATCAAAAAACTTTCATAAAAATTCAAAAGTCATTTATAAAAATCATTCAAAGGATTGATTATTTTTGAGGAAACAAATCCATTACTATTAGAAACACATTATATGTTAATTTATGTCTATTTCTTCCACTGAATTCCTGAACATGAATTAGACATTAGTTATAGAATTTTCTAGCCTTTAATGCATTAAAGTTTTAACTTCTTATTAATAGACAACCTCTAGAAAAGAGCTAATATTTAATACATAAAAGAGTTTTGATGGATCACCAGTCAGTTTGGGTCTTGTAGTCATTTATTTTCAGTATTCCATAGAAATTAAGAATGACTCCATTTTTTGCATAGTTTTTGATGTTCTTTCATAAGAACAATTTGGGTAAACAATTAGCTCATTTATGAAGTCCAGAATCAAATCTGGTATTATTTCTTAGTAAAAAAATTAATCATTTTAAGGAATACTTCAAAATAATTAAATGCATTTTAAAAATAAAATGGAATAAAACGATGTATGCCTTTGAAAAAAACGGCATCAAAGTTACGAATGGTTCACTTATAAAGTGAGCTAACCATAGCTGAACAAGAGAGGTGTAGGTAAGGTTTAAATGCTAAACTTTTTCGCTAATTTTTAAAGAGTTTAAAATGTTAAAAAAAA
>JAQIWZ010001474.1:0-11812 GCA_034697245.1 Malaconothrus monodactylus
CTGGAATGTTAAAAACAAAGCCACAAAAGGATATGAAGAAAATTATTTCTTTGTTTGGAGGGATGACAACATTTGCTATAACGAACTCGAAACTAGAGTGCGATTGAGTAAACGTAGAGTAAAACAGGGATCAGTTCCTAACAATTCAAAGCTTGTTGTCAGACATCGAACACTTAGTGATCAAGATTTCAAATCTCAAGACATAAGAATGAGTCAATTAGAGCCACCACAAGAAGAAGAAGAACAAATTCAAGAACCGACTAAAGAAATTACAACAAATGCTGAAAAAGAAATCGTTAATAAAGACAATGAAAGTGATGACAACAAAAAAGATGTTTCAAAGGCAAAGAGCGTAACGCGTAAGTCGAGTGCAAGCGATAAGTCTTCGTCGTCATCATCTTCTGCTTCGTCATCGTCTTCAGAATCATCTGATTCATCGTCATCGAGTGATAGCGATAGTGACGAAGAAGAGGCCAGACGTAAGAAAACACGACAGGACGCGGCAGCCATTTTTGGTAGTGGAAGTGATAGTGACTGAAACAATTCATTTATTTACTCATTTGTATAAGTTATACATTATATTTAAATTCAATTAAAAGTATTTTTATTCCATTATTTGGTTTTTGAAATAGTAGTTCTGCAAAAAAAGAGAATGAAAAAAATCTTTTTTAGGACAATATTCATATTTAGTTAAAAGCAAAAACTTACTGAATGCCAGTCTTTAGACCTCCAGTCAGGATAATGAAAGGCGATTGGAGTTCTTTTTGTTTGTCTTGTAACATTTTCAGTGTATTCAATGGAGTGTCTGTTGAACTCATTTGTCTTAATTTCTAAAATAAAACATTTTTAATATTAATTAATAAAAAGTTTGACCATTAAATAAATTAATATAAAAAAGTTCGTACACTTTCTTGATCGTGCTTTTTCATTCGTTTATCAATTTTGTTCTTTCCTGGACCCTTTCCATGGAATTTATGAGATAAGTGTCTAAACGCTTCTTTCTGATCGAGTACTCGTCCCTTTTCGTCGACATAATCCAATTTAATTTCTGGTCTATACGCGTCTTTTTCTCTAAATTCAGTAACCGGTCCATTATATCGTTCTCTTCGACCAACTTTATCGTCTTCGCTATAAAGATAGAAAAAGAACAAAATTTCTTAATTCGATGAACTCAATAATTGACTTAAAAAATGCAAAACTTACTAAAATTTTTCTTCAATAGTATAGGACTGAGCCTCTAATAGACTATGCCGTTGAGCGGTGGCCTGCTTTTTGATTTCCTTATCGAGATATCCTTTTTTCATCGCAAGTTTTAGAGCTCCGGCTAAGCCTACGCTAACATCTGGTTCTTCTTCTAGAATAGGTTGTCCTTCATTGTCATCGAATTGGTCGGCATTGTCTTCATCTTTCATATCGACTTCATTCCAAACGCCTCTATTGGGTTCTGACTCGTCATTCAATTTATTTCTTTCTTCATTTAATTCTCTTTCAAATTCAATGAGATCTTCGTCTTCGTCGCGATTTCCAGCCATTCCATAGGTTGGAATATCGCCTAAATTGCGACAAAATTCTGCCGTAGAGTTCAATATAATATTATTAGAAAGTGATTGTCCGAAAACATTAGAATCACTACTATTAGGAATATTATTATCAATATCTGATTGAGATCTCACTGATTGGGCAACTTTTACAATACTGGCCGCACCAGTAGTTGTGCAAACATTTTCTCTTAATTTTAATTTTCTGGCCTTATGTAAAGCCAGTTGAAGTTCTTTTTCTGCTTCATCTTCTTCTAAGACAATAGCAGTCAAATCTTCTTCAGGACCTAATATTTCTGTTTCATCAAAACCAGAGTTATAGACATCAATAGTATCGATAGCAATAGTGTTTTGTGAAGGAATGCTAACCGAATGTTCGTTTTGATTGATTGATCTACTCTTTCTTGAGCCGTGATCTGAACTTAAGTCATTTGTCGGCAGAGGTTTAATATCGTTTACTTCGAATTCTTTCTTAGGCTTTCTTAAGACTTTACGAACTTTTTTGGGTTTTTTAAATTTAGCCATTTCTTCGTGAGTGTAGTATTCGTTCGCAATTTTAGGTTGAGGTAAAACAAGTGATATTTTCCCCTCTTCTTGTTTTAATTTCAATCGAATTAATTCTAATTCATTTGCTCTATCGGTAGCACTAACTCCAAGTTTAAACGATTCTTTTTTTGGACCTTCAATTTCTTCGTCATATTTTGATAATAAAGTATTTTTCTTAAGAATTCCGAACTCATCAAATTCTGGTTCGTCATAAGGTTTATATTCAGGTCTTTTTAATTTATTTTCAATATTTTTGTTGGCCTTTTCGACATCAACTATATTAACATTTTCGAGAACGTCTTCGTCTTCATCCAAAACTTGCTTATCTTTTAAAGTGAGTACTATTTGTTCCCCTTCTTTAAAGGCATCTGTTTTATGGCCGACAGTCAAGCCTTTAAGATCTTTAGAAGAATAAGCCTTTTCTTTAATAACTTTGATCTCTTCATCAATCAGTGACGAGACTCCAAACTCTTCGTCCATCTCTTCTAAAAGTTTGGCCCTTTTCGCTGCCACTGCTTTTTCCAATTGGATTTGTCTATTCCTCTGAACCCAAGAAGTGGTGTCTTCTTCTTCGCTATCACTTTGCGCTAAAGTCTTTGTTTTTTTTAGTTTTTCATGTATTTTTCTTTTTTCTCGTTGTGTTTCAATACGTTCTTTGATTTTTTGAGTCTCGATTTTATCACTAATTTTTTCGGTCTTAACAAAAATTTCTTTTGGTTTAGGAATTTCTGTTCCATCCTTTCCCGACTCATCCTTTTTCGATCCCTCGCTCTCATCGATTTGAAGTGGTTTTAGACCCAATTTTAAGCGTAATTTACTATCAATTAAATAAATATGAAATTTAAAACAAATTAATTAATTAATTAAAATAAATAAATACTTCGTTTCCTCAATACTCAAAGACTTGTCAGAATTCGAGGCATCATTTTTGACATCATCTGTAAAGACGAAAACAAAACAATTAATCGTTTAATAAAAATAAAATAATTGACTGAATGAATCAATTGATACCTTCTTTGTGTTTATCCCTTCGATGGGTTCTGTCATTATCTGAAACATTGTTTTCGTCTAATTTCAGACTTTTATTAACCGATGAATTACTATATTTTGACACTTCCTTTACCTTTAATTTCTTCTCATTAGTACTCTTTTCGTCATCCGATGAATCTCTGGTTCGTTTTCGCGAAGAACTGGCGCTCTCTTTGTCTCGATATCGATGTGACGATCGATGAGATGAAGAATTTGTTGGTTTTTCGGTCTTTTCTTTGTCCCTGGATTTCGATCTCGAACGCGACACATATTTCTCTTTATTCTCTTTAACTCTTTCTTTATCTTTCTCTCTGTGTTTTCGCGAAGAACCCATTGATTGATATTTGGATTTAATTTAAGTTTAATTTAGTGTTAAATCAATAATCAATTAATTCAATATTTGAATGAATGATCAATTAATTAATTAGAAATTAATTGAATTTCACTCAAAATTATTGCAAATGCTTTCGTCTTTCAAACGAAAGAATATTTTTGCTTAAAATCAATTTTCGTATTTTTGTCGAATGAAAGCTTTACTACAAAATAGATGTCAGGCATGAGTCTCACTATTAATACTAATGTTGTAAACAAATGTTTTATCAGTTCATAAGATTTGAGATTTAATTTTTAAAGTTAAACATAATAATCATTAATTTTGAAATAAAAAGTTTTTATAAATAATTGATTTGAATTCAAATAAAATAATTAATTAATGAAAGAGTGAATAAAAAGTTAGACAATTATTGAATAACTATTTATTTATAACTTAAAAGTCAAACACGTGTTTGAAGTGAACAAAATTTGATTAAAAGTTTATATATTTTAAATATTTTTTTCTCAATAAATACATAAATAATAGAAATGCGAAATCTCTTAATAAGAAATTTATTAAATAACAATTTAACAAAACGTTGGAATTCATCGTTGAACTCATATTTGGTGCCAATAGTAGTGGAACAGACAGGAAGAGGAGAGCGTTCTTATGACATATACTCTCGACTATTAAAAGAACGTATAATTTGTTTAATGGGTCCCATCAATGACGAAATGTCATCACTAGTTGTGGCGCAACTACTCTTCCTTCAGTCCGAAAGCAGCAAAAAGCCAGTCCACATGTATATCAATAGTCCAGGCGGTGTTGTGACCTCAGGTCTAGCCATTTATGACACGATGCAATACATATTGCCGCCAATCGCCACCTGGTGCGTGGGTCAAGCCTGTTCTATGGCTAGTCTTTTGCTTTGTGCTGGTTCGCCATCAATGAGACACTCTTTGCCTAACTCTAGAATTATGATACATCAGCCTTCGGGTCACGCTTCGGGACAGGCCACTGATATTCGTATTCACGCTGAAGAGATATTATTGCTTAAGAAACGTATTAATGCCTTATACGCCAAACACACTAAACTTTCTATCGAGAAAATTGAAGAAAGTATGGAAAGAGACAGATTCATGAGTCCTGAAGAAGCTAAAGAATTTGGTTTTATCGATAATGTTCTCGAACACCCGCCGGTTATCAATGAATCCCAAAATAAATAGTTTTTTTTATCCCATTCTTCGATTACTTTTATGTCATAGAATTCAATAAAATTGTTACAAATTTTGAATTTATATTATTTTCAAACTATACTCTCATAATAGTAATAATTAATTAACTATTTTTGACTGTTTTATGACAAATTTTGAAACAAATCAAGTTTTATTTGCTTTTAAATTTTGAACAAAATTATTATTATTTGGAAAAAGTATTATTTGAAACCTATTATTTCGACCACTAATTCGTAGCTTTTATTTTGATACAACTTTCTTCTGTGTTATACCAATTTAGGGTTACTCTCCTCTCATTAATTCACCACATTTCTCAATAACTATCTTCACGAGCCTTAGTATTTGATTTCATTTGTGAGAAGACATCATTAGTAGTTTGTCTTTCTTTTCAACTTTTGTTTGTTGAACTATTTGCTATAGTTGAGTAACAGTGGCTATAATTTGTGCAAAGCTTTCGCAAAGACTAGAAGGCCTTATGTATTGATGGCAAAGATTACAAACTTTCAATACTATCGAACAAATAAAACAATTCTTATGCTTTACTTTTTATACCCTGTAATAGAGTAGGGCTTTGATTAGCGCGTAATTGATTTGCTCGTAAAAGGCTTTTAGAGTTATCTTATCTTTAATTAATTAATTGTTAGAAAGATTGCAATTTAGAACTTGAAAAGCATTGAAAAAGTTTCTCATTTCTCTTAAATATAGTTGACATATAGTTGATCCAAGAGTTGGAGTTTGAAATTATTTTCTATCATTTAAGAGTTGTTAAGAATCAATCAAAAGAATTGGTATAATTTAATTGATATTACATTTTGTATTTACTGAATTTGAGAATCGGATACTGTTATTAAATAGTTGTTCAAAAAAAAGTATAGATGAGATCAATTTTGTTTCTGCTTTTATGTGTAGTCACGATCCGCAAAAGTCACAAAAGATGTACAACACATCAGATAAATCAGACCCAAAGGTTATAATTAAGCTTATGTTAGTCGAAGCGTATGTTTGCCATTCTGTATCGTAATGGCCAACGAACAAGTAATGGTCATTCATATTCTTTAAGTAATTATAGTGTGCTATAACGACGAGACATCTATACTATGAATGCTTGGGTTCGAGTCTATAGTATATTATTTGTATAGCTTTGGAATAATACATAGTATGGTATCTAAACTGATTTTCTTCCATTACCACTCAAATAAATAAACCAAATCTATTTGTTTAATGAAGTTCTTGTTCTATACTGTTTGCAACAATGCATTCTGTATAACATGAGAAAAATTCAGTAATTGGGTTAATAAGGAGTAAAACACGTAGGCTTTGGTGGTGTACCCCATTCACAACGATATAACGATAAGTTTGGTTGGTATTGATGTATGCAAGTAGTAGTGATGTACAGAAAAGTGTAAACCCAATGAGGTGTAAGTTTCATTTGAAGTCAAATCATATTCTAAAGCTTTATACTTAAGCGACAGTTCAGGAAAAATGATTCGTGACTTGAATAAAGTTTTGAATAACTCTTGATTTGTCAAATAGTAAAAGCATTTTTTAACAGTAAATCAAGTTAGCAATGAATTGAAGTGAACAAAGTTATCACTTGAACGCCTCTATTCCTCTATTTTACTCTTTTGAGAGCTCATTAAAACTGACAGCAATGAACAAAATATAAATGATTTTCTTCGGCTTAATTCACACGATAAAAGTTATTAAATGAAATAAATTACTTTCGAGTATTCCCTACTTTTAATTTATAAGGTTTAATAGTTAAATAGTTGAATTCAAAGTCTAAGTATCTTAACAATAAAAAGTGTTTTTTCAGATTTTTCAAGTATCAGCTCATTCACAGCTTATCAGTCATAGTCATCAACGTATTGCTTTTAGAGTACACGTGAACACATCAAGTAATAAACTATGGCTTTATCTGATTATTATTATGATATTAAGAGTATTGAGCATCAAATTTGGCCATTATTTGCGAATATTTTCTGTGGGAAAAATAGAACTCACCCCTGGGATAAGCTATCAAAAACTAGATGCGGTAATACCACTAACTCCTCTCTTTTGTGGTGATTAGCATCTCATAGATCTAAAACTCTCCCGATATGTACAGTATATTAGCATCACATAGATCTCAAACTCTCCCGATATGTATATTTGTGTTGTTAGTCTAGCAAATAATGCATATAAGCAACAGCGGGTGTCAGTTCAATGAGTAGGAAGTGAACGCTATTGATTATATTCACTTTATATTCATTTACCAGTTTCTACCAATTATTTATTTATTGGACTACAGATTCGTATTTTGATACTAAAGTTTGGTAATACTTCTTATCTTATTTTATGTCAAAAATCACTTCAAAACAGTTATGGCTAATGCTCTTTTGACTAACATTTCAAGTTTTTTCTTATCTTTTCACAGAATTCTTTAGTGATTTGCATAATTTCAAGTCAAACAAATAATTGCTTTAATACTCTAAAGGTTATACAAAAAAGTTAACGAAGTTATTATGAAAAATAATAAGTTTAAGTATAATTTTACTCAAATATAAGTATAAAATTTTGTGTTTCTGATTAGTTGAGCCAATAATAATTGAAGTAAAGTTATTACGATTGGTTTTGCTTTGAAATGTGATACCTTGTTTTGAGAGATACCTGGAATCAAATTACCCAAAACTAATCAAATAAGTTTAGACAACAAGAGATATCAGATTATTAAGCTATATATTGACATATAAAATGATATATTTAATCAATAATACTTTCAACTTTCAAGCATTTATTTTCATCTACAATATTATAAATAATGATTTTCTTTGGCATCAAAATTTGCTATCGAATGAATTATGATTATAGTTAGCGTTAGTAACTTTCGCTTTTTTAAGATGAAAATTATAAGTTTGTGTGTCATTGAAAAACGAGGTTTTCATTTGGGTGCTATGATTTTGTTAGGGGAGAATCGGTATTAAACAATAAGTTCATTCTAGTGCACGTTTTCATTCATCCGAACTTAAATCCAATAATAATAGAGCCGCAATCTTCTGAAATATTTTCCTATCCATGTTTTGTTAGTGTCATACGTTTAGTGTGCAATATATGCAATATATGCAATATGTGCAATATATGCATCACAAATTAGAGTTAATGCTGGCCTCACAATCTTTTAAGTGAATACTTCACTGCCAATATTGAATATAGCGATAGGTTCATTGTATTTAGTTTTGAGTAGAGTCTAGTTTTGTAGTATTATTTTGTAGTATTATTTGGTGCCCATCATTGCATCCAAACTACTGATAAAGTCTGATATAGTCTATCGTCCCCTCACTCGAAAGCTGAAAGTATTTCTCCTCTTCACACGTGTCTGGTCTGGTCCTCTCATAAGTCGTGTGTCACTACATCACTATCAACAGAACGTGAACGGATGCTACAAATTTTCCGATTCACTTGAAGTCATTCTCTTTATGCTTCTCTTTAGTACTCCATCAATGCTTGTTTATCAGTTCAATATTGCACTCATACCAATGTTAATATTATTGCAATAACAACGCTTGCAATCAATGTGTTCTCTTTCCAAATCTCCCATGCATTCGATGTAAGAGCCAGTAATTAGCAGCAGAGGCAAAGAGGGCTTTCATTCAATTTAGATGCTATTATTATTAGAATTAGAAATAAATTATCATATTATAGCTATTGTAATGAAACTATATTATTATTAATTCACAATATATATTATTGTTTTCAATGGTTATAACTTATAAGCTGCTTATCTGATACTAACTGCTAAAGTAATAATTTTTCGGAATAACTTGAAATAATTATTTCCGTTTGTAAAGCATATGCAATAATAGCTTTGTAACAGAAAGCAGGCATCAAAAAGCCGTTCGCCCGCTTTTTCGTTCTGTTGTTTTTTCTGTTGGCGTTAATGTTGTGTACTGTTTACCATAATCACTAGTCTTCATCACTCATATTTATTATTATGTGAACCAACTTAATACTAATGGAGGGACCACTAAAAAGTCTGTGAGGCGAAGGCCAGGCAGGAACATGTGTGGCAAAAAATTATTAAGTCGATGACTATAGTTGACGACATGTATAAATATAATAATGAGTACTTCTGCCGCGCATCACTTCAATGAATTCAGAATTTATCATATTTTTGATGGCTTTCAATGCAGGTGTGTTTGTGCTCACATCAAACTCAGTGACGAACGCGTGCACATCACTGATTACCATTAGTTCTTTAACTTTTTTTGTTTGCTGTTTAGCCTTAACTTAACTAAATGTTGAGCTCAAAAATTTACTAAAATATTATTCATGTTGACTCTTCAGCTTTAGGGGTGTTTAATGTTGAGTTGAGCCATAATTTGCAAATGACTTATAAAGTGCGTGAGAAAGTTTTCACTTTAAAAAAACTAAAGATATATATATTCATCGTATTTTGACGGGTCATAATATCGGGTAACCCTTACATTCCATCGTTTGACTTAATCCAAAGAGGTTAAAGAAAAAGTGAAGCATAAAAATTTGATGAATTAGCAGAAATGCATGATTAGGTCAAAGCATGATTATGTGAATGCCTTATATGATAGAATCGATTGCATTCTATTTACCCCAATTCAAGAAACATGGATTCATTTAGTCCCCCTTTATTATGCATCATCAATATATATAACTGTACAGTGAATGTAAAGACCACTTTGTGCCGATATTAGGCATTGCTCGGATGACTTTACAGATGCTATCTTAATATGCCAGCGGAGCGGGCCTTTTATGTAAAGCTGTATATGTATAAAAACTTATGTATTTGATATGTACTGTAATAGTGGAGTACAATATAATAATAGAAGAGCATGACAAAAGACCTATGCTTTAGTGTTGTGTCTCAATGCATGTGTGTATACTATATGCTAACATTATGAATAAAATGCCTTCTGTTTCCCACCATTCATATATATGCGAAATTTTTTCAAATCTTTCGCCGCCGTAAAGTTGAACAGCAGCTGAAATCAGTGCTTGAAATGTTTTGCTATCGCTTATTAGAATATATAGAATTTTATGAAAATATGCATTTCGCCTAATTTCACAACTGTTTTTGTACATACGATGATATGAAGATACGGTTTAATATGCAGAGAGAGAGAGAGAGAGAGTTTATGTTTAAGTTTCATAACATAAACAAAGCCCAAAAAATTACTACTCATTCAAAAATGTTCTAACAATTTATGCATTTTGAATTTGGTTTGCCTTTTGTTTATCCACTAGACTAGCATTTCTGTGTTATGTTTAGATGAGACTTCAAAACTAGTAAGAACTGTGTTACGCTTTTTCTGAAGTGGCAGTTCTGCAATTCATCTAAAGTTTTGAAGTTTTAGTCGGTTTTACTTTTGAAACGACAACTTTTGTAGCGCTTCCAAAAGTTAGTGAGTTTTGAGCTCCTTTTTAAAGTAGTCCCGCAAAAGATTCTCAACTAAAATTGTTCTCTATATCACAGCTTTGAATTGATCATAAGATATTGTTTACATGATAGCGATACTGTTGTTTGATGTGGACATTCACAGCATGGTATTTGCGGTTTTAAAATTGAACAGTATGTACAAGACTTGTATACACTTGACAAGAGCAACAAAAGGAAAAACTGAGGCATAACCGAATAGCGAATCAATGCCAAGAATCTAATTTTGGCACATGTGATATGTGCTTCTTCAATATCAATTAACTTTTGGTGTGCAGTTTGCAATTCGTCAAAATTGACAGCTTGTTTTAAGTATAAACTTGCGGTTTCCGACATAACATTTTCATCCCTTATACTAATTTTCATCCCTTTTCCATCCCTTTGCAATTCTACTCGACCACAAAGTTTAGTTTTGTCTCTTTTAAAAACTTAATTCTAGTTATTTTGAGAAATGTTAAACAGAACCTCAACTTATCTGCTTTGAAAATAAATGTACTCTTTTCTGATGATAATTATTACTTAATAAATAATTAGTTTGATTTAGCTTTTAAGTGAAAAAACATCACAAGTTGAATACAAACATATTCTTGAAAACAAGTAAAAGCATAAACACGTCATGTGTCCTAAATTGCTGTTATGTTTAATATTATAGACTTCATTTATTGCAAAACAATGTAAACTATGGTTTAAGAATAAATATCTTTTTAAACATAAAGTAAAGGCAAGGTTAGTATGGGTTCAAATGATGTTTTGGTTGGTTTGACCTGTGCTGACAGCGTTCTCCCATCCGTTAAGATAGATTATATCGATGAAAAGCTACTCTCTAACGCTGCATCAATTACTCTGTGTTTCATACTTTCAGACTCACTTTCAAACTCACTCTTGGTCTCTGCCATCCCATCATCAATGCCTGGACGTACGTTAACAGAAATTCGTTCACTCTTGAAGGGACTGACGATTGCACTAACCAGGTGTTGGTTATTCTATTTGTTTGTATGTGTATATATTTATGGGCTCAATAACAATAAGAAGAAAGATCAACGGTATGGTTATTCTGCTTTTTCTTAAACATCACTACAATTATGATGTTTAATATTTTTATACCATCGGAAAAACTAATCAACAAAACGATTTCGTGACTCAGATTCGGAATTGTGCTGTACTTGAAAGGAAAATAAGCCATTACTATGAGCTAAAAACTGAAATTGAGTGGAATTTCAATTATGAGAAAAAACATAACCTTATCTTTTCTGCTTGAGATTCGTTTAATCAATTTGAGTAAATATTTTAGGGATAATTAGCACTTGCAAAATAAACAGAACAGATTTACTGAGAAGAGCATTGTTTAAAACAATGTTGACTAATGAATGACATTCCATTGATGAATAAGTTGATACCGTGTTGGCTATACTTTTGATGGTATATTCAAAATAAACTTATATTGGTTAATGTCACTTATTAATCAGATGCATCCGTGACGGCCGTGACTGCAGTGACGGCAGATATAGTAAACTGTTGTTTGGTATAAATGAAATTCTCACTCGATTTTAGCGCAGTTGGTATTTGGGATATACAGAAAGCTTAAAGTCTGTCAAGATTGTATGTCAAGTCAATGTTGTGATACTCATTTTTCAAATAGTGAGGGTGAGCAGACTCTCTCACACACACACATACACACACACACACACACTCTCTCTCTCTCTCT
>JAQIWZ010001475.1:0-11810 GCA_034697245.1 Malaconothrus monodactylus
ATCTTTAATCGGAATTTGCTTTCTCTAGAATGTGTTGAAGTATTAAAATCCGAAAAGTATTGAATTCATTTACATTTCATCAAACTTTGGCTCAAATATCTATCGATCAATATTTTTAACTAAGTTTTGTTTTTATTGAGTTCAAAATTAAATACATTTATCAGATATATGTTAGGAATAGAAATCTTTATCTAAAAGTTAATCCTTTCTAAACTAGTCTCTGGCGTCCCAACGTCTCGTTTTATGAGCCTTTCGTTTCCATGAGATTTATTTCTATGGCTTTTAAGATAAATTTTTAGTCAAAAATTGAAGAAAACTTGAAATGAATTCATTTAAGTAAAGCTTTGTTGTGTTTCAATTAAAATACTTAAACTCTTGAGTATATTCTTTGCTTACAATTCACTCAATCAAATGGAATGAAATGGTTTGCGGTTAAAATCCTCTTTTTTAGTATCGCCTTTCATTCGAGGGATAAAAATGTGGTCAATTTGCAGAAATTGCAATGTAGTCAAGTGTCTAGACTCAATGCGTGTCGCGTGTCTCAGATATAAACTCAAAAAACGGTTGCCATTTGCCAAAAACCCTGCGCTCGTTTAAGAGAGTCTTGTGTGAGACACGATTGTTGTGTTGGCAAACGTGAGATTTATAGCAATCAAAAATATACATCATTAAATAAGCCCTAGAGACTTACAAATTACATTCCTTTATCTCATGAAATACCGACAAATGAATAAAAATTTCTCTGATTTAAAGATAGAATCCTCTGTTTTTCTTTCCTCTTAAAAAAAATTTAACTCTAAATAAATACGAATTTTTTCCTCATTAACACAATAAATAGTTCTAATTATTTTGACATTTCATTAAAATTTATTGATGTTGTGCTAATTAAAGTTCAATATAAGAATAGGTATCATTCACTTCATTTTTCAATCAATCAACCAAACAATAGAATTTTTTTGGTACCAATTGATGAAATAGTTTTATTACTTTTTTTTATAAATTAAATATTATATTAATATTTTTTCAAATAAAAAAAGTAAAAACCTTGAAATTTCTATCGAATAGCTGTTATCTTCAACTTATTATTTCTATCGATACTCGTAGAGGAAACAAAACAGGATATAATAGAGTCTCAGTTTTTCATTAGTAATAAATATTCAGTACTTTATATTGAAACCAGTCTTTACTTCAAGAGCTCAGTAAATATTAGTGAAGTTTATTAATAGCTTTGATTAAGTTTTAAATCATGTTCAAATTTATTGTAGCGATAATTTTGATTATTTCGACAATCGGTAATTATTCTTAACTATTTATCTCAATCTCAAGATTATTGTTGAAAATCGCATTCTTTGAAAGCTTGGTATCAATTTTCAAAATTTTGAAAGATTTGTATCAAAGATCTTTTCTCTTATAAATTATTTAAAAATATAGCATAAGATTTTGAAAATTTATATCAATTCTTAAAAAAATTGAGTTAAGATAGACTCTAAATTCAATTTAATTTACTATTAGCTCGCTTTAAATTATTTAAAAGTGCGCTTTACTTTCAACAATAAAGTTTAAATATACGTAAATAAATGTTATTTTGAAATGTTGTTGAAGGTCATTGCCAGGACTGTAGTACTTCTAATCAAGAATGCGGAGGAGTTGCACAGCTTAAGTGTTGCCTCGGACAGCAATTGACATGTGTTTACGAAACACCAATACATCCCGAGGCGAGAGGTGCTTGTCAGAAAACATGCAGTAAAGAGGGCGGCATTTGTGGTGGTTTTACGCGCGATCCGCAAGTTTGTTGCGGAGGTCTTACGTGTACGGCAGAAAACCCACGTATTCCTGACTTACCGGGAAAGTGTCAGCCTTAATGTTTTACTCCTTTCTCAAAGATTGTTATGACTTAAAGTAAAGCTTATCTTTAATAAAGGAGAAAATTTTATAATTCAAAACTGAAGGAATTGTGTAATTAATTTGATTTCATTTGAGTAATAGTTGCAAATCACAGAAAAATCAATTCAAAAAATATAGTTTATTGAAAATTCAAATAGATTTTATTCTTCGTAAAATTTAGGTGTAGTTCGTGTTGAATCGTCTGCAATATTTTTCATTAATTGGAACAAATAAAGCAATCTTTCCATTTCTCTGTTAAGAACTGTAAGAGTTTTGCGTCTCATGTCTTCACTCAATTTATTGGCCTCAATATCTGCTTCGATATAGACTTTAGTATAAAATGCTTGTTGCTATTGAACGGCAAAATATTTAGCATTAATTATAATTTTTATTTATTTACAGTATAAATGCTAAAAAACTTTAAACTCTATTCTGATAATTAAAAATCTATTCTTTCATTTATTTGATTCATTTTTATCCAAATTTTATGATTTTATTTAAAAAACTTACTTTACTGTAGAAATGAGACCAAAATGAATGATTCATTTTGTATTCCCTGTCAACAGTCAATTGCAAGGAATCGTCAACTTTTAGAAGTAATTCACGATATTTCAATTCCAAAACATCCACCGAATCAGTGACATTAACTTCAAGTGATACAATGGTCGGGTCTTTGATTCTTTGTTCTTCATCCCATTTGGTGATCGCAGAGATGCCGACCATCTGAATCAATGACATTAACTTCTCTTTATTATCTTTGACTTGAGCCAAAAATGCCAAAAAATCCAAGACTCTTTCCTGAAAGAAGCCTATATTCTTATTGACCATATCTGCGTAAACTTTAAAACCTTCTTTTTCAGCCAATTTGATTCTATCGGTGACTGCCTTATTTGCAAATTCGAAGTTTGATTTCATTTTTTCCTGTAATTCAGTCTCATTAAGTGCGGGAATAATTTTTAATAATTCATTTCGTAATCGCTGAATATCTGTCTCCGAATCGCAATTAACTATTGAAAAAAAGGTTATTTTATAAAAGATTTGTTTTGACCTTTTATACTGACCGCAAGACAAATATGTTATTAGCAATAAAATTGAAGTTAAAATTTTCATTTCTATTTATTATGACTATTAATAATTATATATAAAATCAAATTAATCGTTGGTTTTTCGGTACTTTATTATTAAATAAATTGAAATCATTTAATGCCACGACTGAAAATAGGACAATCATTACAAAACAATGCCTTATTTTTGTTCTCATATATTAGATTAGATTAATTGCTATTGAAGTGAGGTTTGTTTGTTAATTTGCTTTGAGAATTGAACTCTGTATTAATTAATCAATTATTTTATTTTATAAATTGCTAATCAGATTTCAAAAATTTCACAATCTTTCAATATAATAAAAAGATTAACTGAAACTATTGCTCAAAGTAATCAAACTTTTATTAAATATTTTTCAACAACTTTTGAGAATAAACAAAATTATTTACACCATTAACAAACTCTTACAGAGCTTGAAAAAATCTCATTTCAGGAAAAAATATTTTAGACTTTAATGAAACTTCACTCTTAGATCTCAAATACAAGTTTAATAAAACTTTTTGATACAAAACTGAAAAATAGAGCAAAATCTTATTATTCATATGAAGAATTCAAAGTTTAATTTATATTTCAAATTTTTTGATCCATGTTTTACAATCAATATTATTTCATTGTATGACTTTATATCAAACTTTTCCTTATAATTTTTGAAACCAACTTTAGTCTTATTTATTTAAAATGAATTTTTTGAGCTAAAAATTTCGATTAACTGATGGAAAAAAATATAGCATTAATACAATTCTGTTATAATAACAAAGCTATCGTGACACTCATTAATAACTTTCTATGAAAGAAGATTAGAAAGTTATTATATTAGAAACAATTATATCGAACATAAATCATTATTAATGAATGAAATTTTAGAATATATTATATTTCAAAACTTCATAAATATTATAATTTAGATCATTTTGAGTTATAGTATATTCTCTTAATTGCTAATTATATGAAATTAAAAAAGTTTTCTTTCGTTGCTCTTGATTGAGGAATAATGTGTTTTGAAAAGTATTCACATTTCTCTACACTTTAAATTAACTCTAATTATCCCCTAATTATGGCACAGAAATAGAATATTTGAAATGAAAAGTTTTTATTTTTCATCATCATTCAAATTAATAGAATTAAAAAAGTAAAGATTAGTTATCTTTCGTAAAAATAAAGATGAGAAAAATCTTTCATAAAGGAGAAAACAAATGTTTATTAATAACTTTTATATCTGATTTCAATAAATTACGAAAAAGTTTGGTTTTCATAATTGATAAGTTAATTGATATACTAATTATTCGTGCCTTAATTAATGCATTTATATTTTAGAAAATATGCTTTTGAAATAAAGATCAAAGAAATTATGAAAAATCGATCAAATATTTATATAACTTATGTTTAGGTGGCAGTTATGTAATCGTATGAATGTTTGTACTTGAAGTCTAGTGGAAAAGCTTAAAGATAATAGACTTAAAGCAATAAGGGATCACATAAACGATGAATATGTGACACTTCTAACAAGTCAAAAATGGTTTGAGGCGCCGCTCAAGGATTAGGAAACCGACCGTTTGACTTAAGACAATGCAAAGACATGTTGCCTGAGACTCGTTTTCTTGCGTTAAACAAAGCAACCATTACTTCGACCGACTTTCTCCTCCTCTCTCTTGGTTGCCATCGCTTAAAACTCAAAGTTTGTCCGATCAATAAATGCAATGGTGGCCGCATGTGATCGCAAACGCTTCAAACATTTATATACATAGTCTGCACAGCATATACACTAAAACCTAAATATATCCTACAATACATTTGAGGCTATCCTCTATCGCATTGACTCTCATTCTTCTTTTTATTCCTCGAAACGTATGATTAGTTCAACTTCACGCTCAGACCAGTGCTCTCGTGTACCAAAGCATCCCTTTTTTGTGTCTCTAAAGTTCCCCTATTGTTGCCTGTTTTTGTTGTTTAATTGTGTTCATTGTAATTGACGTTTGTTTTTTGAGTTTTTGTTCCGCTTTCGTTTGAACACAACTCAATTTTGCAGCAATTATCGCATTTGAATAAAGTTTTACGACTTATTTTCTGTAATTGAGAGAATTGATGAACTCTTACTTACAATCTGGAAATTCTAGCTTTATATCATAACTTAAAGGGCCTCTTTTGATGTGCCAGAAAAATGTAAGTTTTATCATATCTTTACAACTAATGCATGCTTTAGAGACAATGTCAAGGACGAGAATTACCAGATATGAGATTTTTATGAGAAGCGCACATGAAGCAGTTCAATTTCAAAAACTTATTAATGCAAAAATTCTCTCGAGTGTAAAATCAAATTTAATAAATTCGAAATAATTCAAATATGTTAATTTTGATTTTAAATTTTGATTTTTATTTCAAAAGCATTTCCCATTTTTTGAATATTTTTTGTTTTTATTCTGTCTTTTATTGATTAAATATATGGATTTTAGAGTCTTTTCCAAAGTCTCATTAAGAACTACTTTAAAAAATGTACACTAATTAATATCTGAAAAGAGGAAATTTATTTCCTTGAGCTTCATTTCCTTACTTTCTTAAAGTAAAGATATCTTTGAACTTAATTTTTTTCGATCTTTATGTTGAAAATCGATTTTATTACTTCAATGATTGCATAGGGCGTAAAAACTACAGAATCTCTTTGCGATGCACTTCCTTTCGAACTATAAATTTGCTTCAGTTTGAGAATTATTGATATTATTCAAGGTAACAAAAAAGCTTCAGTAAAATAATTGTTCATCAATTGCTTAAAATGCACTAAAATAAATACAAAGTATATCTCAAATAAAGAAAATAAACACAAATTTGTAACAATTATTTGAAAACAAATTTTACGGTCTTTTAAACCGGTGATCGATTATATAATATAAAATTTGCAATATGTTTATGAGGTGTCAGTGTTTACAGACCAGGCATTCTTCAATATATTTGATGCTAAAACAAACTTTATATGTTTGCAAAAAATAAAACTAGAATGAGATGAAATTGTATGAATAGCTGTTATACGAGACCGCGCTCTGACTTAATATATGATAAAGTGTTGGCACATGAAAAGAATGCTTGATATGAAATCATCCAATAATCGATATGATTGTATTTGTTTGGATAAAAGAACAGATTATATATAATGCTTCTTGCAGTATTACATCAATGGATATCTGCTTTCTTCTACTAATGAAATAATTAGATGTCATTCTTTATTAATAATTATTTTCGTTTTCGATTAAAAATATATTTCAGTTATATTTCTTACTAAAAAAATTACATCAAAATCAAAACCCTTCTTGTTCAGAAAAAGTTACTCTAAATGTCAAAGTTTATGACTGACATATATTTTTTCGAATGGTTAAGGGCGTAATATGTATATTATGATACTTTTTCTAAAATTCAATAATAAAATTGATGGTAAGAGTCAAACGATTATCAATTTTATCATTTTATTTTGTGAAACTCTATCTGACCTTTAAGCCTTGAGTTTCCTTTTATGCCCCTATCGTATTATGCAGACAAAAAATGGACAAATTATATTTTGAAACTTAAATTTGAATTATTCATGCATTTCAGAAAAACTTTATTCTTCTCTCAAGACTTGATACGGGTCTAAAGTTTCGTGTTTTTTTGCAATCACACTGTTAAGTAAGGTTTTTTACCTTATTTATTATTTCTGAATAATTAGATTGATTTCCGATATATAATTATGAATAATCAAGCATTCATAAAATGAAGTTTCTTAATAAAAATGTTTTATTTCTCACATATTCGTTATAGATTTACAATTTATACCTCATTTGAATAATCTATAAAGTTTAATATTTTATTACATTATTATTGGGTTTATAAAGTTTTGTGCGAAAGTTGAGAATTCTTCAAAGAATAACAGAAAATAATTAATTCTTTTGTGGCAAATACATAACTACATTCTGTAGTTATATTTAAATTAGACTGAATTGTCTTACATTTAATGACCGAATCGCTAACGAAAGTTCATTTGCAGTACAGGAAAAAGTTAAATGCAGTCTTTAATTAATGAATCAGAATTGATGTAGCGCATTATTATTTTCTTTTCCAGCATCTTTACCCATATTTTATGAGCACTTTGTTTGTTTAATGCAACTACTAATACATCCTTTAGTAAATTTACTTTAGCTAACCATCCAATAGAAAATTATACAGTATTTCGAAATAGGGACCATTTAAGCCATTAGTCAAACCAAAATTATTTGCTATCCTTTCACTTATTTGAGTGCAATTGAATCCATATTACTTATTATTTCTTTTATTTTTCTATCTGTTTATGTTTGAATAGAGTTTATTTTCTTATAAGTTTAGATTTTGTATCAAAGAATTCAAGTTATTTCTAGAAATAAATCAATTCTTACTATAAGTTTTAATAATTATTGGAAAATTGATTTTACTTAGACTTCAGATTTAGTACTATTTATATGAGACAAATATATTATTAGATTTAGTTCAAGGCAGAAAAATTCGAATAAAAAGTATAGCATCAAAGAAAAAGTTTTAGGAAATAAATCTCATTCAATTGTTATATAGTTTTAGAGAAAAAGAGAACATTTGTTACTAAAGTAAAAATTTGAATTTTGAATCGCTATCTTTCAAACTTCCATATCATTAATCATTTTCAATAGTGACCCAAAAAGTTGATGAAGAGTAAAATATAAAATGTAAGTTATTTGTGCGCAAATGCTATACTATTATCGTTTACAAGATATTCGTGACCATGAATTCTCTGAATCAGTGGTTTGTAAAACTTTTCAATTCTGCGGCACTAAATCATTGAGGCTCTGATGTCATAGAATTGAATATTATTCTAACATTTTAGAGCTTAAATATTGGCTCAATATATACTTAATAGCAATGAGAGTTCTCAAAGCAACATAAATATTAAGCAAAGTGCAGGAGAGTCTCAAATAAAATGCATTTAATTAAATGCAAAACCTTTACTAAAAACTTGGCATTTATTAACTAAATATCTTTCAAAAAGTTTCTGTGTTTTTAAACGGAATTTTGTTATAAAGTTTCAGAATTTAATAGAAAAAGTTTTTAATTTGATTAAAAAATTTAAAAAGTTTCAATTCATTCAACAGCGAATAAATAGTTTGGCACTAAATAAGAAAAATTACTAACACTTACTGTTTATGTCTCAAAATTTCAATATTATATTTTTGCGCATAAGTTATAAATTTCTATTGAAAATATAATTTAATAATAAGTCAAACGAAAAAAATTCGAGAAAAGTTTCTGAAAAATCAATGAATACAAGCAATAAGTTATCAAAGTTGGGATTATTTATTACTACAAAAGAATTTATATAAAACTGTTTTTCACTTTCTTTCTGCTTGGAGAAAGAGTACAGTTTTGTGAACATCTAATGAATGAGAGTCTGTTTCTTATGAATTCTTCGCTTTAATAGAATAAGCGTTAAAGAAAAACTAGTAAACTATACAAAACCCTATTTTGACAGTTTGACTGAACAGAATAGAGAAACGGCTCGAGAGAAAAAGTGTCTCAATATATCCTTTCACAAGAATAGTCTGCCATCAGATTTGGAACTTCGCTGTGAAAATTAGACACTAATATTAATCAATATTATAGACACACAATAGAATTGCGACAAAACGTATAACACTGAGAAGGATAGGAATCGATTCAATACATTAATCATTTTTATGCTACAACGCACAGGCACTGTACATGACCTTATCCTTGACCAGTCTTTGATTTATTTGATCAAAAAAATTGAATAAATAAGATTTGAAAAGCATATTATTTTCTCATTTCACAAAAGTTTTGGAAATCAATATATTTTATACTTAAAAATATATGTATAAACATTTCTAGTTTTTTAGGAGAAACACTTTTTATAAAATAATATTTCAATTTTTTAAAAATTTAAATTTATCAGAAAATAATTAATAATTTGATCTTTAATTGATTGAATTCCATGTTATAGACATAAAGTTATTGTTAAATATGTTTTTCCTCAAAGATTTATTAAACTTTGACAAATGTTAAGAACTTTATATAATACAGTATTAAAGTTAACTAATGATTGTCTTAACAATAAGACATAATATAAGGGGTTTCAAAAAGATTTTTTTTAGTTGTGAGATAAAAAAAGTTACTAAGAATTAAAGTGTGTGGATATTTTTCTCTTCTTTTATATAAAGTATGACAATATTTTATTCAGAAGCGTAACCATAAAAAAAGACTTCATTCAAGAATCAAAATTTTAAAAATTATGTATTCAACGAAAAAAGGATGAGATAGTGGTTTAATTACACTTTTGATAAACTAAGAGAACAAAATATTGTGATAAAATGCGCATAAAAAAGACTATAATTTTTGTTAGGGTTACGCCAAAATATTGCTCACCTTCTTATCTACGGATATTGAAATGACAGCATTTGAAACTCTAGTGTCAGGCAGTTTTGCAGTAAATACCTCTTTAATGCGATAGGGATGTAGTCTCTTTTTCATCCTTTAGTACTTCTCTTCTTTTTTGATCTTCAATTCTAGAGAAAAAGACACGCTTTTTATACTTCTTTTTTACTTTCTTTTAGTAAATGTTTCAGTAAAATAAAAGTAAGATTAAATTTTTATGCAAAACAGTATATTTTTAAATGAATGAATTCAGCGTTTTGTAAGAAAGTATCATTTCGGGCAAAGAAACTGTTTATCTTTCATTCTTTATTTTGAGTTTTGTCAGTATTATTGAATTCTAGTCTTTCTATTTATTCTTTGAATAGAGACTGAATTTTTATTTTTAGCTCTTTTATTAACTATAATTACATTTTGATAATCTTCTAAAAAAAATATTTCACACAAAAGATTATAAAAAATCTGAATAAATTGTAAGCAAATAAATTGAAATTTAATTTATTCGTTAGAATATTTCATAAATGATTTTGTATTATTTTGAAGACAATTAGAAAATTGAAGTAGGTTGAAGTTTTTTTTGAAAGTCATTTATTACGAAAGAATAAACTCTAAATCATTTTCAAATATCAAAGTATTTGATTAAATATAAAATTTTTCTTTATAGTCGAAAGTCATATTATTTGTTAAATTCCTTTTCTATAGCATCATAAAAATAAGTTTCTAATACTCAATGGTCTCGTTCTTCATTTCAGTCAAGTGCACAACAAAACCTAATAAAGCGTTGCCTAACTTTTTCTTAATGTCAAAACCATAACCTCGTAAAGTTTGGTCAGTTATCTCTTAAATTGGGATAATTATAGACATCATTTAATAAGTTTTGATGAAGAAGAAGAGCATGAGTTAAAAAGTTGTTCTTACTTATCAATTGATTTTCATTTGTATGAACATGAAAATTAATAATTGATTGAAAAAAATAATTATTGCAATAATGATTAACACGTTCTGAACATTAAATATATTAAACATGGCTTTTAATGAATAATTTGATGTTTGAAAACTACTCACATTCGTTTTTTATATACTAAAAAAGAGTCATTTACTGCAATATTATATTGAATTGACTGAGATTTAGAGTCACTTATATTAAAGGTTAATTTTATTTTATCATTCATTGTGTAACAAATATTATATGTATAAAAATCTACTTTATTTGATTGCTTTATGAGTTTTTTCTTGTTTTTTTTTTGTTAGCCATTAATTCAATGGCACTAATAAATGAAATGAAAGTTAAATCCATTTACATATAATATAAAGCAATGATTTCTAACCAATAATGAGAAACATAATTAAATACAAGCCATTTCTGTTCATCTTTTGACTGATCAAAAACATAATCGGAAAGACTGTTTCTCTTTCTATTTATTACAGTATTTGAGCAAATGCTCAATTCCGTTAACCGGAGAGTCGATTGTCTAACGGGTGTCATTTCAAGGGCATAATCAAGGCTATAGTCTTACAGCACATGCAATGCTTGTCATCATTTAGACTTTATGTCCTTGTATTGTGCTCTGATCTGATATTACAAACGGGCCGTTGTATCGTCTATTTGTGTTATATGTTTGACCAATTTATTGATTTGTTAATTTTCAGTACAGTTTTTATACCCGATAGCCTTTAATATAATTTTCATAAGCACTCGAAATTTTTTAAATAACTTTATCGATTAATTTATGACCAGGAATTCAAATGCATGTTATTTTGTTATGAGCTAAAAATAACCTAAAATTATGATTAGCTCTCATTAAATGCGTGCAATATTAATAAAAGTAATTATAATTATTATTTATTAGTTTATATTTTAATTTTTGTCGACAAATAAACTTATTTATTGCTAAAAAAAGAATAATTCCTATTTTATTCAGTGCTGAAAGAGTTTGCGTGCGGTCATTAAATAAAAGTTGTGTTGAAATAATAGCAAGCGATGGGAGCACTATCTTTATAATGTAAAGCGTCACACATTTTATACAGTAATATTATGTGAATGTTTAACATTCAACCACGCGTTAGTTTCGGATCAATTGGGCACATGCCTGCCCAGGGATCCAAATATTGATTGCTTTTATGATGTCAGATATGTAAAGCTAGTGATGTGAGACTCGAGAGTTTCTTACTCTCATATGTGAGGACAAAACATTTCTTCGTTTGCATAAGTCCGAAAAAGTGTTTTGAAATAATAATCAATGAATTTTTCTCGAAATTTGAATATTTTTTAATTAAGTTATTTCGCGTCGTTTTGATAAAAAAATAATCTTTTATTCGCTGAAAACTTTTTATTTCAAAATATATTAATTTGAAAAATTTTCTAGAAAGCCATTCAATAAAACTTTTATTCGATAAAGCGTAAAGCT